>JAOBRD020491911.1:0-17416 GCA_027575215.2 Hydrozoanthus sils | reverse complement strand
ATGTAATGGATCGAGCTTATCAATCTACTTTCTGTTTGGTTGTTTATGACGAAACAACAACAGCAGCAACATTTTTTTTATTTGTACCTTGGATGTGATTTACATAATTTTAGTTTGTCTAAACTTAGGAAGGGTACTAGGCCCTAACAAATAACTAAAACGCTAAAAATGGATTAGGACCTAGTGACAGATGTACATTTGATATTTCAACGGTTATTTCAAGATATTACTTACACACACATATACATTTACAGATAAATAATTCGTTTATAACAAATAAAGGGAAAAAAATTTTGGAGGAGAATACAAATAGATATAAATAGAAATATAACTAAAATTTAAATATAATATTAACGTAAATATTTGTTCAGATTGGAATCGTAGCGAAACAGCTAGTATTCTTTCAGGAATTTATTTTTCACTTTTGATTTGAATCGCTGGAAACTAAAAATTTGACTAAAGTTACTGAGTGTATTCCTTGTTTTGGGACCTTGTTGAATTTGCCATAGTTTGTCCGTGCTTTTGGCAAGTAAAAGTTTTCTTTAGATGCAGATCTTGTCATTAAACCTATGTATTTAATTTACAGCTGTGAAAAATTTTTCAAAGGTAGGAGGCAAAAAGTTGTGTTTGTACTTAAACAAATATTGAGATATGATATTCGACAAGATCACGAAATTTTATACGTAATGGCGTAACTTTGATAGAATACATTCGTTTTAATCTTTTTTGCTATATACTCAGTATGACATTTCCATGATAAAGTAGAATCGATATAAATTCCAAGGTGTTTTATAGTTTTTTCTTCTCTTAGATTTTTCGTATCTAGAAGGAGCTGAAAGTCGTTTGTAATTTTTCTTTGACGTGGGTGGAATAAGACAAATTTTGACTTTTCAATATTCAATGACAATTTGTTTGCAGATAGCTAGGTATGAACGTTTATTAGCTGTGTTTATGTTCTGTTGAAGAATCTTAATATTATTGTGCCTGTAAGACAGATTTGCATCGTCTGCAAACAGGTGAAAGTCAAAAAGGGAAGAGCAAAGATGAAAATCGTTTATATAGATTAAAAAAAGAATTGGACCAAGGGCAAACAAGGAACAAAGATGAAAATCGTTTATATGGATTAAAAAAGAATTGGACCCTTGAGGGACTCCACAAGTTATTGTGAAACAGTGGTTTCAAATCGTAATCGAAGCCTCTAAAAGAAAGCTTACGGAATAGACGAAACGAGAGTGTCAGAAACAGTATTTACCCTATCTTTAGGCCACAGTGTATAAAATGATAGTTCTCACTAGATATGCATGGGTGAGCTTGTTTGTAAGACCGGGCAAAATCAGAAAACTTGCTGTACAATGTTTTTTCGTGTTTTGTTTTGTAAAACTCAAATACACTAGTTAGTGTTTTTGTTTTTTGAAAAACATTTTTGTCGACATAACGAATATTTTTAAAAATACGTCGATTTTGATGTTGCGCGCAGAAATATGTTGTCGAGTCTAATGGCAATGAATGATAAAATCTTACTCCCATCTTGTGAAGTTTGAAATTTTCTCATAGTTAATTTTATTTTAATATTTAGGCAAATTTACTGAGAATGAGTTGGCTCTTATCTAAGAGTATTAAAGATTTAAAGATATCTTAGCTTGATTAAAACAGTACAGTTGTTTATAATCATGTTATAATCGGAAGCCAAGACGTCTGGGGGGAAGTACTTGCCAAACGAATGAACAAACAGGAAACTAGTGTTCAGATCGGTGTACGTTAATGGAAATTTATTTCAGCTTCATTTTCACTTGCTGTCGAAAACTATTTTCCCTGCTATTACAAGATTAATTACAATATTGTAAACACTTGTACGAAAAATGTGTAAGAAACATTATTGTCATAAAGGTGTTGCAAACATATTCGTGCATAAATATTCAGATTCGACTTTATCAAAGTTAGTCAGCCGCAGGGTTGTAATTAACTAAGGTTTCTTGAGTTTTTTAACAAACTGTTTAATCATTGGTCATTCGTTAAAATTGCGGGGGCCAGATTAAGTAAGAATTAAATTGACTCGTCATGGAGAAAAGTAAAACCAAACTTCAACCAATTAGAAACGAAGAGGTCAGGGAACTATTCCCTCCAGCACGACTAGAACATTTGAGACCGCTGTCAATTTCATTGAAGTGCAAATGGAGATTCTTTTCAGATAAAAAGAACCCAGGCTCGGACGAACTGTTAGTTTAGTCTATAGACAGAACCTTTTAAAAAGCTGGCGGCACAAGGACGAAAACACGACACACTCCCAAAACAAGCCTAGCTCTATCTATCCGTGGCTGATTAAAAGATGGTATGTATATAACATTTTCGATTTTTGTATTCATAGTGGGTAATCTCTATAGTATGTGTAGTAAACGAAGGTTTTATGCGCCTTTATCATGGTCAACGAATTTGGCGAAGGATAACTCCAAACTATCGGTACTTTAGTAAAGAACTAGAATTTATGAATCAAAATAAATTCGAAAACAATTGAGTTTAGCATACACAGAACATGCAGTTAACAAACTAAAAGAGCGCATGCAATGCTCACCTGTTTCCTATATTCTGTAGAATAGCAACACGTACACCGACTGAAGTACATTCGAAAATTGATTTAATGGCCTGGGTTTTTCAAACTGTATTCTTCAGTGTGGAAGAAAATCGTTTAACTCCATAAGTCAAACAAAATAACACCTTTTAAAGAGTTAAAACCCGTATTTTCCAAGGAACGCAAAATTTTGAAATACTCTATCCTCTATACTATCGACAAACAACACAACACACAATGGTTTTGGCAATACAACCCCACAAGTTTTCTCTAGGCACAAAACTTCTTGCAAATAGTATTGTTTTTTTCAACGTACCCTCCCTCTATATGTTTTCTCCTATATCTAGCAAGAACAAACTACAATTGTGCGAACAAAAAGCAGAAGTGCCTAGATTAGCATTATATAACACCTGCCTGAAAACGAGTTAGTGGCATACTAGAATTTGATAATAATCTTTTTTGCAGAGTCTTTTATTCACGGACTCTCTGCAATCACGCATGTACATACTTGTCGGAGTAACTGAGTAGTCTGGTTTATCGACTAATTATAATAATAATAAAAATAATTACTTTATTAACGTGTCAATCGTTCTAGCTTACATGCAAATGGCAAGCTAATTGGGGACACCTAACTATTATAAAATTCATAACTTAAAAACAACGACAAAACTTTAATAATTCGATAAAATAAACTATTCAATCTATACCCTATCCCCGTGCCAATGATTAATAATTATTGGACCAAAGAAAAAATAAAACTTAAATTAAATTAAATTAAAAATAATAATAATAAATAGCCAATAATAATCATAGTAATAACAATATATGAATAAATAACCGAAGATATCCCTTATCCCTTATCTTTCTTCCCTAGCCCTGCGAATTATTAAGTAATAACAAAAAAAAAACCTAGAAATTTCTCCACTCCCCCTCCCAAAACTCCTACTATTATGAAAATTGATAAAATTGATAAAAATTGGTAAAATTGATAAAAAATAGTAAACATTTTATAGAAACACCTGCCATTAAACCAACTTTAGCGGCTACATAATATACAGTTTTTACAGTTATCCTCCATCATTCCAGCAAGATCTAATTTTCTAATATTGTTTTTAAAACTTGATACAGACTCCGAGCATTTTACTTTCTCGTCTAACTTTGACCAAAGAACAGGGCCTAGGTATCTAGGTATCTAGGGATTGTAAAATCTTAAGAAGTAAGACACAAGTAGATACTGGTTTGGATTAACTTGTTAAAAGCTACTTAGAGAATTTATTGCATAAAATGTAATATGAATGTTGAAAGATACATAAAAAGCCTAATTTGCCGCTGAACCTGAAAGCTTTCAAACCTTATTATTACAGCTTCGATTCAATGCTTTTTCGGGAAACGCTTTTTCTGCATGAAAGCGCGTGTTACTAGTTCAAATAAACGAAAACGCGTTTGATTTGCGCCGATTGTGTGCGTGCGCGTCCCAAAAAATACAATTAAAAAGACAACATTTTTTTAACACAACGAAAATTATAATCTATGTACCAGATATTTATGGTGTGGTTTCTCACCTACCTGGCGTTAAGGCCAAAATGGCCAAGGAAACCAAAATAGTTGAATTATAAGAATTTATCAATGACTCTTGACGCCTTCGGAACCTACAAATCCAACCTGAACGGACAAATAACGATCCGAGTAATTAAGAGTAACAATGGAAGATTGCCTAGTTTTCACATGCACCGTACCACATTACTTATTTAGCTAACGCTTATCCAAGGCTTATGAAGTTTTATCAAACCGCAATGAAATTACGACTTTTACTTGAATCTTCTCTTTGATGTTTTATAATTTCTGCTTATGTGTGTGTGTGTGTGTATGTGTGTGTACATTCTCAGGAAAAACCCAGGAAATCAGCTATCAGCTAATGCTCGAAAGAGTTTGTCAAAATGAATAAAATACCCATGGCAACGGCACGAAGCTCTCAGTTGTATACGTTAATTTCGTCCTTAGTTTTGGTGTGCAGTTTTGACGCCAGAAACTACTTACACACTGTTGGCAGTATACATATCTCATATTTGAGTTATTTTTGTGGGCTAAAATTTAAAACATTGATCAGAAACACTTTTAACATGCCAATAATACACTGAAAAAGTTATTACAAACTGCGGCAATGAGCTCAGTTACAAATTGCAACAACAGCTATTACAAACTGCGACAGATATTACAAATTGCGACGCTATTACAAATTGCGACACGGCGGACTATCCGGCAAATTTCCAAATTTCTAACCATCGCAAAAAAAAGGTTTTATTTGTGTTCCATGTTCAGAAAAAGAAAGTCTTTTGAATGCGAAGAAATACACGACACAAGATAAAGTGGGAGTTGGATCTCTTGTTTAGAGGTGCATGTAACCGAGACGTCGCTTTCGGTGTATATAAAGAAAATCTGAATGCTGGGCTATTTCAACAACATCATTATTGGGCAGGTCTAGGTATTTCGAATAGTCGTGCTACTCATTATCAAGATAAGCTGGAGTGAGGTGAAAACATTAAGAATTCTAAGTAAACAATAATGTAGTTAGTATATGACTAACTAACGTGACAGGCACAATACCTTCAATACCCGGTGAATATGTGACTATGATTAGAATGTTTGTTTTACCTTTTCGTTACGTCTGTCTTCTTTTCCATTTTCACTACTAAAATTACAGTTTTTTTTGCCTTTGAAGGTGAATATATCAAACATGACCTGGGATACAGATGAAGAACTAGCAAAACCTTTAACTACAGATTGTGATGTGTTCATTGACTCCATGTCCGTGAAGATTGTCAAAACAACAGCATACGCCATATTGGATTTGGTTTCACTTATCGGCAACATTTTGATCGTTACTGCCATCTTAAGAAAACGCGAGTTAAGAACAATAATCAACTATTTTATTCTAAATATGTGTATTTCCGATTTGTTAATTCCGATATTTGTGCTCCCTAAACGACTCAAGCAGATATATTTGCCGAGGAAAGTGTGGCTGTTCGATGGTATATTTGGTGTTTTCCTTTGCAAGTCCTCGCTTTTTCTAGAAAACACTTCCGTGATTGTCTCAGTTTTAGGACTTCTGATCATCTCCGTTGAGAGACTCTACTGTGTTGTCTATCCGCTCAAAAGTCAACCTATCCGCACTAAGGGAACGTGTTTTGCATTAATAGGAATCAGCTGGCTTGTTGGTGTTGGCTTCTGTAGCCATTTTCTTTATACGCAAAGACTCGAACAGAAAAACGGAACAACCTTGTGCGTATATAGTTGGCAGCCACATTATGACACAAGGAAAACGGGAAACATTCTGCATTTAACCTTTCTGATTTGTTTCACAATTATACCGTTTATTTTCCTCAGCATCATATACTTGAAGATAGCCGTCTCGCTTCATCGGAAACGCACCCCAGTTTGCTTAGCCTCACCTCTCCTGAGGCAACACCGGAACAAACAGTGCAGGCAGATAAGTCTTATGGTGGTGATAGTGGTTGCGGTGTTTCTCTTTTCCTGGACACCAGCCAATGTTTACATCTTCTTGAGAAACTTTGCAGCCTGGGAGGTGAATCACCCGTGTCGCTATAGACACCTTATCTTTTCAGCCAACTATCTCTCGTACAGTTACGTAGCTATTAATCCATTTATTTACTATCATTTTAGCTCCAGGTTCAAGACAAGTTTTCACGAGATGATGGCTTCCTGTAGCTGTGTAAAGAAACAGCAAAACAATTCTACACAGCAGGCAGAAATTATTTCCTACCGTCCGAACGAAGCTATTGTTGTTTCAAACTTAAGATCTTTAGAACTAAATACCGTTAAGTAACCGTTAGCAGCTGTAATATTCAGAACTACTATGAATCTCTGGGAGTAACAGATGAGAAAGTTACCATTTCCAGGAAGGAACCTACCTCTTGAAAGAGACAGAAACTGTTTGATCTTTTAATCTTTCGGAAGCGTTTGACGTAAATTTGTATGGCGAAAAACTAATCCATATCCATGTTTTGAACTTGCTTTATTTTGGAAACATAAACTGGCCTTTATTAGTTCTGATGTCTCGGGAGTTTATTTCAAGCTACACAAATTTTTCTTATGTTAACTGTATTTTTTAAAACGAACCCCCATGAAGGGGGGGGGTAGTTGATCTGTCCGGCAAGCTCTTAAAAAACACTTTACCTTTCAATACTTCAACAAGACTCGTAGCAGTTGTATAAAGCAAGTTCAAAACATGGATATGGATTAGTTTTTCGCCATACAAATTTACGTCAAACGCTTCCGAAAGATTAAAAGATCAAACAGTTTCTGTCTCTTTCAAGAGGTAGGTTCCTTCCTGGAAATGGTAACTTTCTCATCTCTCAAAAATGAGTTTGTTGATCTGTCCGGCAAGCTCTTAAAAAACACTTTACCTTTCAATACTTCAACAAGACTCGTAGCAGTTGTATCATCACTAATGGTTGAAAACAATCCGTGTAAGAAGGGAAGCAGACCGCGGCAAAGTGTCTAGTTTCCGTCAAAAGTTAATTCAATGAATCAATTAAAATCTCGGACGCTCATTGGCTAGAAACGATAAAATTGCCAAAAATACCTTGAAAGGTCTGATTTATTTTTTTCTAACCTTTATATGGAGAAGAGTCCTTTGTTCATTGTTCCTGCGAGTTTCATTGACTTCCATATTGGGGAAGTGACGCAACACCAAGTTTCACTGTGTTTGGGCGCCATCATGGATTTCAATATATGGATTCATCAACTTTTTTCGGGCTTTTCAAAATTTTTGTGTAAATAGCTTTTCTCTTTTGTAAAAAGTGTATATATTGTATAACATTTTTATAAAAATGCGTTTTTGTTTTCTTAAATTCGTGGCGTTATGCCCTTCGAAGCGTTGTGGTTGTTCACCCGATACCGAGTGGTTCCATGCAAGTTTTGTGGATCTCTGGGAACTTCGAGCGGCTACAAATCAAGAACTCTTTTGCAAGGACGCCAACAAACATAAAGGCAAAAAAATTATTTGTTTGGCGTGTCGGAACTTAGGAAAGCTTCAGCAAACGGCTGCGAGTGTGAGCGGCCCGGCTGTTTCAGCACCGAAGACCAAAGTTAATAGCGAAATGCAAGAAGAATATAACTAAAAGTGTCTGGAGACATCTTGATTAGGCGCGTGATAATCAGGACGTATTTTGCAACAACTGAAAATAGCTATAACACCAGATAGTAGGAATGTTTCAACGAGGAGGTGGAAAACAATGCAAATACAGTATTGAATGCTCTTCGTTTTTTTTGGCAACAGTATTTCTAAACTTAGTACGTTTTGTAGTTTGTAAGCTGACCATTACCATAGCATATATAAAACCTTTCAAAAAGACAAAAAACTTGTTCAAATGCAAGGTACTATATATTTCATTGTATTGTTTTTGTTTGATTTTTTATTGGCAATGGTTGCAGTCTCGCAGAACAGATTTACCCAACTTTTTAAAATCAAGCAAGAGCGATCGCGACACATTCGTTCGAGAATGATAATGTCGAATTATGTGACAACCAAAGACACTTTTAAAACAACTTCTTTTGTCTGTTGCAATTAATTTTTTTTAAAAAAAGTTCGGACTTTAGGTACAAAATAGTATACCAATGTTCATGAAATTTTTACACCTCTGCATGGAACTCGTTATTCGATCAAACGCGTTTTCAAAATATTTCAAACAAAATTTATATAGATAGATATGCAAGTACAAGGGATCACCGCATGGACACGAAGTTTGGAAAAGAAACAAGTAATTTATTTTTCAGCATGACAAAAATATAGCATTCCTGATCTATAAACCAGAGACCGAATTCGAAGTTAAAACCGGATTTGGTTTCCGAAAAACAAAAGCGCAAATGTTCCGTAAGTTGACATTTTCACGACGTTATCAGGTGTTAAGTGATAATGGCCACGACGTTAAGTTCAAAACAAAGTTGTAATGACCAAAACTTATGATTCCTAGTACCAAAATGGATGAAAGTTTGCCAGAATACAGATTTGATCCTTATCCGTTATACTGGCAAAAAATAAAAGCCAAACTGGAACTAAAACATTTATAAAAACATAAAAAAGTTGAATTTAGATTATCCAATGAGAAGCCAGGCCTGAGAGTTGTTCACTTTGCCGGCACCCTGCTGTATTCGCTTCCCTTCTTACACGGATCGTTACACCAAATGTAACACCGACGCTAAATTTTAAAGTATAAAGAGTAGGCAGTCGGCGGCTGCATGCGGCTACTGCTTTTAACACTTGGAATACTCCAGTTTTACTAGGGCTAAAGAGTCCCAAGATTTTTTTAAGTTAAGAGTTCGCTCCTTGAAGGGAATTTTTCAGCTCTCCCGAAAATGGTTACAGTTTACACACATTTTTATATGAACGATTATATAGAACAAAGACACTCAAGTTTTCCTAGTAGTTAAGAACTTAAAACTAAGAAAAAGCGAGGTCCAGCCTTATATATAATGTAAAGTAATCATGTTTATTCACAACGAAACTCAAACTAATTGCTTCCTTTTGATAAAAAAAAAAACAGGCAAGAAGAGCGTAAAGATTGAATTTTAAATATCTTCGCTGCAAACTTTATTTCTTTTTTCTATTGAGTTTACATATACTCACGTTTCGCACTGAACAAGTGCTGTAAATGTTCTAAAACTAATCTCGACAAAAGTACTGAATCTGCAACATCGTATTAAAAGTCTCAGGCAGTGATGTTGACTTGTGAGCTCTGAAAAAACCCGAGTTGGTTTATAACATGCTCCAAATCCCGTACTAAGGCATCGTATAAAATGCGATCTATAGTCTTATCTGTGTCTTGAAGAACGATGCAGAAGGAAAGAAACTCGAAGCTCTGCGCAGCGCCTCGTGGTTGTGTCGGTTGTATTCGATATGAGTTTGAACAATTTCGAGAGGAAACCGAACAAAAGCGAATGAAAACCGAAGATTAGAAATTCTTACAGCAACCGACGACATAGAGGCTACGCTTGGTAACAGCAACAGTAGCCACAATACAAATTAAAACTAAATGTAACAAACTCGTCAACAGAAAAAGTAATAAACTTAATGCTAAATGTAGTAAAGTGATCAACAGTATATGTAATAAGTTTTAACACTAAATGTAACAAATTCGCTCAGTCCAACTAAAACAATATCTAGATAAAACACTTCTATCACTAAACGGGTGTGTGCCACGGCCCACGGACGTCTGAGGAGTCACGTGACCGCGACAATTTTACAAATCTTTTTCGTTTAAGGTATGGCTACACGATGCAAAAGTTCCTGCAACGTTTAACCTTTTTCGTGTGGCCACACGGTTAAATCTTTGCTTGCAATGTTGCACGAGTAGGATCGGCTTCTGCTTCGCGCAACGTTGCGTGCAACAGTTTCAAAGGTGGACCAGTATACGGCGGAATTCTCCCATTGCACATATTGTCCGGATTGTGACTTCCGTTGTCCCTTCCCCGCGGATCAGCATTTGAACTGTTCACTTTTCAGGGGGGAGGGGATGGGGTGGGGGGCTTTAATCATGTAGGATAGCCCGTCGTTTTGCTTGAAATAAGACAAATTCATGTAAGACCATACATGGAGTAAATCTGTAAAAGCTTGTTAACAGTACGAACACCTACGAAGGACAAAACAGTTTGGCATAGTACAAAGTACAGCCAAAGAAAGGAAAAAAATGAACATCCTAATTCAGTGTGTTTCGTTATATTACCGTATAGCAGTGTTCTAGCTAGCTAAAACAAACGATTAGGCGCCCTACTGCAGAACATATAACAACAGCTGTTTCTGATATCTGTGCTTTGATTGGGCAGTTTCAAACAAACCGGCACTATGACAACAAGCAATGAAACCGCTGACTGATGATTTTGGCTCAGATTACATTGTTCCAAGCAATCGTTCAAAACGCTCAAGAACTTGGAAAAATTTAGAGTTAAGATATCAGACTTTTTTGCATTTTAACTACAAATAAGGCGAAGGCTATGGCAAGCCCAACAGGACAAAGGGTACTGAAATTAAAATCACCCCTAATTCCAATGCGTCTGCACAGTGAGATAAACTGTATGAAGAATGACTCGTTTGTAACAGTTCATTTCAAGAGTGAGAGTGAGAAATAAAAACCACCACATGAGATTTAGAAATCTATAATTGAGAAATACAAAAAAACTCTTTCACTTAAGTCGCATGCCGGCGTTATTGTAAAAAGCATAGCCAAGTTGTTTTATATCAGGCAGAATACCGGGGAAATATTCCAATGCGTCTGCACAAAGAGATAAACTGTATGAAGAATGACTCGTTTTTAACAGTTCATTTCATAGTTCCGAATAATTTTGAGTATAATCAAATATATTACTATTAGCTCTTATATAAATTAAATCAGCTCGGAAGTCAGTTCTCTATTTAGTTTCGGGAACATATTTTCAGAACTCTTATTATATCAAAGGCCTGAACACTATCCAGTGGGCACCAGTCCACGCTCCTAGAGCGTTTTTTTGTACAGAATGACTTCAGGACCATCCTTTTTTTTTTGCTCAGATTTTTTGGCATTTTTTTCCGACCGACCAACCCTGAAAATTTAAAAATGTTTCGAAAAATTAACTTGGTCTGGCCTAAGTGCCACAAGACCCCCAATAAAGATAATGTACTAGAAGTTACTACTCAGTTGGCACATCAATTCAAGAACTGGTACAAAAGCCAAAATATGTGTCCAAATGCTGGTCACCCATTATTGCTAAACTAAAGAATTTACCACAGTTTAGGTCACTAGAAGAGTGACTAGCAGAAAGCCAACAGGAAGGAAAGTAGTGAAACTGCTAGAGGGGGACCCCTCCACTGCATCAGAACGCGAGGTTTTTGATCATATATAAAATCTTTAAGTGAAAGTGCCTTATATTCATTTCTTGAATCATTGCTCGACGTGATCGCCGCGGTGGAGGTTCAGGTCTTTTGTTCAGGAAAACCATTGATGTGAAGAGATTACACAGCGGAGAAAGATCATCGTTTGAGTTCTCGGAATGGCGAATTATGTCTGGTTCTCTTAGAGTTACTCTCATCATTATTTACCGTCCTCCATATTCTGCCGCAAACCCTGTTACTCCTCGAGAATTTTTTGAAGAGTTCGGGTCTTACCTGGAGTCAGTTATCCTTTCTCCTGGATCGCTTATACTTACTGGGGATTTAATTTCCATGTCGATGTGGCTTCTGATCCTAATGCTTGCGTTTTTAGTGATCTATTGGCGTCGATGGGACTGAAACAACATGTAAAGGTACAAACCCATATCAGCGGCCACATTTTAGATCTGTTGATCACTCGAGAACATTGTAATGTCGTGAATTGTAATACGCGTCGTGAATTGTAATAAAGTTGTCGTAAATTGTAAGAAATCGAGCTGTCGTGAATTGATATAACTCGGTCTTACGGACTTATTTTAATAAATATTTATTTTATAGACAGCCTGTGCAAAGGATACGCGTCTCAAACAATGTCAGATTGATTGTCATAAACTGTATGACAATTTATAACATAGGTAGAACATGCATACCCAAGTATCTTAGGGAGCGGGGCATGGCGGGTTGGGGGAAACACAACGTTAAAACTAGAAGGAAAAGAAAATAATAGGTAGTCGACTAGTTATATGTGGCTACTTCTTGCTTTTAGTTTAAATACTTGGAAAATTCTACCTTAGAGCTTTTGTGTTCTTAAGGTTGTTTACTGACCCATTATCGAGTCTATTATATTTGCCTTCCGAAGGACTTTAGAGTTCGCTCTATCTCGCACTCTCGAAAAAATTATACACCTTTTTACAAGAACAACTAAACAGTTAAGAACTAAACTAAGAAAAATCAAGGCCAAATTAAGCTTCAAATATAATGTAAACTAATTATGTTTATTCACAAAGAAAAAAAAATTAGTCGCTTCTTTTAAATATAAAAACACCAAGCAAGAGGAGCGTAAAATATTGTATTTTATAATTTCTTCGCAGCAAACTTGCATTTTCGTTTCTCTTGAATTTAGATACAGGTGCATTTCGACTTAGACAAGGGCTGTAAATGCTCAAATTTATCTCTACAAAAATAAAGTTTGCCACTCGCCAAAATTATAAACTACGTGTTAAAATTTGCAAGCAGTGATGAGTGTTAAGTGTGAGCTCTATATGAAACAACCGAATTGACTTATAACATGCTACAAATCCCATACTGACAAGATTCTTTGCTGTTTCTAGCGGATTGCAAGAGTTTTGGAAATTTAACTAAAATATGAGTAGAACTTATGTAAACAAGACATAAAAGAAATGCAAAAAGTTAAACGCTTACATATAAGGGGTGTTCATTTTTTTATGAGTATGGGAGGGGGGGGGGTTGGGTTTGTGGTTTTCAAACAATCCTGGAAAAATTTCGCATGACCTCCTCCCCCCTTCTCGATTACTATACTTAGCCAAGGAAATGTACAACGCTTGTATAAATTTTTGAACACTGTCAGTTCTTATTCTATAGTGGTATCTGACTAATTTTCATACAGAACATTCTTAACTCCGGTGTTCCATGTTGCTACCTTTGAATTGGGAACACTATAAATTCACCGTTTTCTCTTAGACAATGTAAAACAAAGAACAAACCACGGTTTAGTTTGGGAAAAAGTCACTTTTGAAAAAAATTAAAAAGAAATTACAGGCTTGCTGTTGCACACCCATAACTGTTGCAGTTAAAAGTTTGTGTCCACAAATGATGCTGCATGGCATCGGTTACACTTTATCTTGTTGGCGAGAAAATAAGAAAGCTAAATGAATGATTTATAACTGAAAAAACAAAAGAAAAAATGTTTGATTGTTATTACAATTCACGACGGCATGTTATTACAATTCACGACAGGTACGTTATTACAATTCACGACAACTTTATTACAATTCACGACAATACAAACACGATTCTGTCATTGCGAGTAACCCTGTGGCTGACAGATATCTTTGCGATCAAGCTTCTGTGCTCTGTAAATTGAACACTGCCAAACCCCGTCATGTTGTCAAGGAGGTGTCTTATCGACAGTTAAAAGAAATTGGCCGAGATGAGCTATGTGCCGATCTACGGAACTGTGATCTCTGTACCAGAGTATTCACGGATTTGAACGAATTGTTATCATGCTATTCCTCTATTCTGTCTCTCGCTTCTAAACAAATACGCCCCACTACAGAGGAAGAATCTAGTTAGTAGACAGCGTGTACCGTGGTTCAACAGTGAGATCAAGAGTGCTATAAGAGCCAGGAGAAAGGCAGAAAGAAATGGAGGAAGTTGAAATCTGTACATCACTTCCTTGTTTTCAAATCTGCACGGAATCACGCAACTCACGTTATGAATGACGCGCGTTTTTTATACTACACCCAGCAGACAATCGGTCTGCCACAGCAAGCTTTTCAGTGTAGTTAAGACCCTACTCAGCGGCTCTTCTGAGGTTTGTTTTCCAGCTGATATACCTCCTAACGAACTTACCAATAATTTTGGAAACTATTTTGTACAGAAGATAGACATAATCAGTAACTCTCTTGTCGCTCAGAAGGTCGTTTCCTCTGATGGACATTTTGATTGCTGTGCATGTCGAGTTCGCCGGAGAGCCATTTGCCACCTTCGAAGCTCTTACCCAACATCAGGTGACTCAGTTCATACATAGTGCAGCTAAAATATCATGCCAACTAGACCCTATGCCAACTTCTTAGGTGCTTGAAGTCCTTGGGTTCAGCTAACCCAGCATATGACATTCAATAACTTGCAGCTCAAGCTCCAGTCTGCGTACAAAGAGCTTCACAGCACTGAATCGGCTCTGCTAAAAGCGAAGCATGACATCTTGATGAATAACGAGGCACGAAGAGTTACGTTGCTGGTACTTCTAGATCTCAGTGCGGCCTTTGATACCGTGCAGCACAAAGTTCTCCTTGATAGCTTACAAGCTAAGTTCGGAGTTGTTGCAAAAGCGCTGAAATGGTTCCCGTCTCATCTTGCGGATCGATCACAGTGTGTTTCTGTGAACGGTGGACTTTCTTCCATCTTCCCACAAGGTAGTTGTCTGGGTCCAATTTTGTTTACAATCTACACCAAGAAGCTATTTGAGATAATTGAAAAACATCTCCGAAGTGTACACTGCTATGCAGATGATACTCTGTTGTATCTTGCATTTACGCCAGCTCTTAGTGCCATGCACAGCTGCATCAACGAGCTTCGTCAATGGATGATGGATGATTAATGACCACTAAATGATGATAAGACTGAATTTTTAATCGTTGATACAATGCTAAAAACTTGCAAAGGTTAACCTCGTTAGCATTGAGATAGGCACTGATGTAATAAAAGCACAGCCGTATTTTAGGAACCTGGGTTCTTGGATGGATTCTACTCTTAGGATATCTACTCACGTTACGAAAACATGTACTGCAGCGTTCTACCACCTACACAATATCAGCCGAATTCGTTCGTTCTTAAGCACTGCTGATACAAAAACTCTGGTTCATGCATTTATCACCTCGCGCCTAGACTATTGTAACAGTCTGCTCTATGGTCTGCCTGCTAGCAAACTTACAAATTCTAACGAGTATTCAACGCAGCAGCGAGACTAGTTTGCTGTGCGCCACGCTATTCTCGCATCACTCCATTATTACTACATCTTCACTGGCTTCTAGTGGAACAGCGGATTTATTTTAAGATCATTCTATTTACTTTCAAGGCAATACATGGCGCTGCACCACCTTACCTTAGTGAGATGATAGTGATTAAAGGACGTGGGGTTTATAATTTACGCTCGTCCAACGGTATACTACTTGCACCATATCCACGAAAGACCAGGAAAACTCTTGGGGATCGATCATTTGGCATTGCTGAGCCTGTTTTGTGGAACGCACTACCAGAAGCACTACGCAATACGTCTAACTTAGAGACTTTCAAAAGACTCCTTAAGGCACATCTTTTTAAAATGGATTTTTAAGAGTGAGTCTTTGTAAGAAGCGCCCGGTCGATTTTGGCGTCAAAAAAAATTTCCTTGATATTTTGTTGGAAGATTACACAACTATTGTGAACTACTAAAACCAGGTTAGTTTGTTACAAAACGTAATATTATGAGAAATGTAGTTGATCAAAGCGAGCGACCTGGAAACTGCAATTATGAGCTTTTTTGCACTTCAAATCTGAGCAAAATTTGGAACCATAATAAATATCGATGCCGGCCTTCAAATACCACATCCTTTGGACAAATCACAGTTTATGTTTTCATTGTTGACTCAAAGTTCTTCAAGTAATGAAATATTTTCATTTTTTCCCACACCAGTAGCATTTTCTAGACATATAATTTGTATAAACGGACAGGTCAGTTCGAGTGGCTTACTCGAAAATTCAGTTTTACAAAAGTGGCACGGATTAAAGCTGCCAAGTGCGCATGGGCAAGAAGGGGATGAAAAGAACTACAAATTCATGTAAAAATATTACAGGGATCTTGAAAGGCGAGCGCGAAAATAACGACTCAACTTACCTTTAAATTTGCATTCAAATGTAAATTTTGACATTTCGACCTGACGTCACGCAAGTTATTCAGATAGCACAGTACGTTAAAATTCAAGTCTTTGGAACAACACTGTCGTTCAAAATCACCCTTACAGGCCTCACAGCTGTCAAGTAAGTGATATCTACATTGGAATTTCCAGGAGTCGAAATATAGTTACCTCTTCTTCCCTTCACCGTCATTCTTCAGTTGTAAGACACATATTATACATTGTTGATTTATCAAGTCCCGGAAACTTTCGTTTTTCATTTCATCGCATAGCTTGGCATTTTAAAATATACTTATTTGTGTATTTATCGATGTGACTTTCATGTGATATTAAATTCTGCACCACTGAAATAACGTGTTTTCAAGATTTCGTCGCAAGTTTACTTTACAGAGCGACTAGAAGTGGGCCCCCCCCCCCCTCAGTTTTTCCCCAACTTTCGTGACTACTGACTGCTTTAGACAAATTAGTAGTTACCGACCATAAAAGCATAAATGGCTGGTCCATCAGTCCACTTTTACACTTTCACCAACTTCCGGCGGGTTACTGAAGGAAAAGACGGGCTTAACCAGACAAAAAAAACAATATTCCAGATCAGTAGGCCTTCTTGATGCCCAAAGACGTTTTTAAAACAATTTGTTTGTGTTTTAGAATGACGAGTTTTTGGTTTATTGTTGGATAAACACGCATTCTTAATAATTCTTATCACGTTTAACCGGAGACAGGGTCGAAAGCTCTAACGAAATACTCTCGTACAACAGTATTACTTTTCTATTGTTGAGACGGTGGTTTTTTTGAAAATTAATGTCTGAAAATGGAATGCTTCTGTATTAAAATTAGCTTCTGCAAACATAGAGACTTAACTTAACAAGGGCCAGCAGTAAATGGCTACACGCTGTTGCGGTTACCCAGTCGCTTTGCGACGAAGTAAAACAAAAATAAAATAAAATGAAACTTGAATAATCAAAAAGTTCTGTGATCAAGTGACTTACGGGTCGAGGTGCGCCAAGCTTGTACCCAGAAGGGCACATCAGTGATTGCATTCGATAAAATGGTACGCAACACTCAAGGCCTAAATCATATGCTCGTGGCGTTTTATTTGACCTTCACTTTGCACTCATTCTTCAAACTACCCATGCAAAGTCTGAGAAAACGGAAAATATTGTTTAAGTTTTAGGCACTCTGACTTTGCTTCAAACGGTGTTTGAAACCCAGTTAATACCTCGTGAAATGGCCGTTTCAACCTTCCGAGCAACCCTTGGCGCTAGGCTCAGTTAGTGGTCAGTGGCCTAGGGTTAG
>JAOBRD020491809.1:0-17417 GCA_027575215.2 Hydrozoanthus sils | reverse complement strand
GGGGGGGGGGGGGGGCCCCGGCAGCCCCCTCCCCCCCCCTCTCCTCCGACGGCCTTGTTCAAAGAATGTATGAGTAAAGTTGAAATTACAAATATGTGAGTAAAGAAACTATTCATACAAACGGACAAAAACGTACAGTTAAAAAGAGTTAAATCTTTCCGCTTTTGTCATCTTCTTGGTGTGCTTTTCATTGCCAGATCTGAGCAAGAATGATAGAGTTCCTTCACATCCGACAATGGGTTAGGGAGTAGATCGGATTTGCCTGGCTTGTTGGTTTATCACAGGTTAAACTTTTTGAAGTGCTCTAGCTGCTTTTTTAAGCTTGAATTAAAATTTTGTTTGATCATAAAAACAAAAGGTTCGCCCTGCGGAGATCACAGATCTAGTAAACCAAAGACACTCACTCCGAAAATAGATTTATTCTTCAGCTCTTTAGTTAATTTTAACAAGACGCATTTCCACTCGCCAACTCAATTTTTTTCAATAATTGATCCAGAAGTGGCTGTGAGGTCATTCGAGTTAATTTACATTTCTTCAAAACTGACTGCCTTCTGCTCAACGCCTGAAAGTTTAGAAGCATGTCTGTTTAGGCTATTAAGAATTTCGTCAGCACTTAATTCGACGTCACTACTTCATCTTTTGTGCTGACAGTTACACGACCCAAATTTTCAGCCAATCAGAGTACGGTGTTTTGATATTATACCTTAAAACCACAACTGTCACATAGCAAGTGTTATTCCCTATGGTTGTATGGTATGGTAATTAGCATATAACTTTTTGTCTTCAGTGCTGGAAATAAATTACTATTGAAGTTTTGACTAACAAATGGAAACCAAAAGAAAGAGGAAAACGCTATTTTTCATAACCAGCACTGGATGTCACAAAAATATAGAAAAAATTTAACACCTCTCATGGATTAAAATTTTTTACTACAGACACGAGAGGATTTGTTTATGGGTGCTGCGAAAACCAATAAACGCCTCAAGGTGTTGAAAGGCCTTATTATGAAAGGGCAAAACTTAAATTTTTATATATCGTGTTGCTTTGTATTGCTTGGACCTGATGCTGACAAAAGACCAGAGGGAAGACTTTCACGTTTGTTGCATTTTAAAACATCAATAATTTAGTCTTGTCTCATGGCAAAGAATTGAAATTTAGCCAGAAAGAGAGAACATGTCGTGACTGTAATTTGTGATAGGATTAGTAAGTGTGGGCAAATATTTGCCAGAGCCAAGAAAATTTAATCCTGTAGACAAAGACTTTAGTGTTATGGATTAACAACGAAGTATTATTTGTATTGATCTGTGCAACTTCCAAGCAATTGTTTGAACAATGGCCGAGTAAAAAATAAAATAAACAAACAACACGAACAAGAAGAATATATATTCGTACATGAACTCAACTGACACTCTGCCAACATCAAATTTTATTGTCGTTATTACACGGGGATTCAGCTTAGAGTTAGAGCATGATTAAATGATTGAGCAATTCCAAAATCGAGATGGAATCGACAAAGGAAGACAGAGTGTCACACATCTTGTGTCAGCGTGGCCAACATTCGGTCTATACTGCCGCCGCACTGTATATTACAGTCAACCTTGATATCAAAACGATTTCGGCGGATTAGCGAATTATAACTTAAATTGATTTTCCTCCATAAAATTATAGCACTCACATAAAAGTTTTCCCTTACATAAGAAACTATTTTCATTCTAAACGATACGATAAAAGTTTGTTTTACTCACACTCGTCCTTCTAGACGGCGTCAGCAATCAAACTACTCTAGCACCGGAAGTTTGAATCATCATAAACAAATTCAAACGGGGCTCGGCCCGACTTTCAGTTTCCGTGACGTCTATGAATCTAAGCGCACAGGAAGTGGTAATCATTATGCCACTTGTGAGAAGACTTTCAAGATGTGTGGGAGACTGACTCATTACTTGAAGTTCAAGCGTGTGAGTGAGTGTATCTCTCCTAGTGCGCGCTTTGTCTGAATTTAAACGTACAAGTCAATGCTGAGCTGACACATCTGTCTTAAAAATAATGGAGAGTTGCCGTGCTGCTATTCTGAATTTGACACTAGCAGTACTTTTGTTCCTTAGTTGGGTACAATCAAGTGTTTCTTGCAGCGAGAACAGAGATTGTCCGAATAGACACGAGTGCAACAGCGGAGCATGTGTTCAATTAAATGGACAGCCAAGAGAAAACGGACTTATTGTTGGAATTCTCTGTGCCATGATTGTCTTGATCGTGTGTCTTGTTGCGTTGTTGGCCTACATTTGTCATAGAAACGTGTGGAGAAGAAACTCTTGGGGCAGCCAAACCTCTTTAACAAACGATGAAGAAATGGAAGGTAATCACATTAGAATCACGCGCCGATGTTCACAGGCACAAGACACTATTGTAGTCGTTCCAAGATACTTCCTCCAAAGAAAATTATCCATTGCAAGCAACTACTCAGGACCACCCCCTTATTTTAGCATCTTTAGCATATTAACTGAAGATACACAGCAGGTCAGAAGGACAGAAATAGATAGGAGTGATGTTATGGAAGTTGAAGGTATTCGAATACGCGAGTTACCGCCGCCGAGCTACGAAACAGTGCGAGAAATCTTCGAGGAAAGTCCGCCTAGATACGAGGATGCAGTCATTGAATTGAGAAACAGTTGAGGACTATGATCGATATTTTGACAACCAAGACCGGATTTTTTTGGTTATCGTTTGTTTTGTTTAGTGCGATGTTAAACAAAGCGAGTGAACTAAACATGACTATTAATTATTTTTAAGATGCCCCTACTAACATTTCAGATTGAGAGTGGTTTGACTGATGTGTTCTGACAAACACGAATGTTTCCTACTATTTGTCAACGATTGGCAACACAACAAGGAAATTTCGAAGTAAAGGGAACTTCATCAAAAACCGTTGAAGTCAACGAAGAGTGCCAATATTAAACTCACTTATAAACAGGAAAATATGTGAAACAGAGAGGGAACAACTTTCAAAATGTGACATAAACGGGAAAATTATTTTCTGATTATTTGCGGGCCGGAGAATTCAACCTGCTTAAAAAATCATATATGTATTTAACCCGCGTTGTTTTAGTGGAACTCTGTTATTTTTTTTTTTTTCTCTTTACAAAGATAACATCAAGTTCTACTTAAGAAATTCGCTTGGGATTGTTTCTTAAAAAAACTGTAAGCAAATTAAAATAAAACGGTAAAAAAATGTTTTGCAACTAGGAAAAATAATTCAAATCATGATGTAAATAGAAAACGGATCGTGACATTAACTCACTTGTTACAATTGAGGAAGAGGCTTTCATATTGAGAGAAATTGGAATGTACAAAAATGTATTTATTTATTTAAGAATAATGATATTAGCTCAAAGCTACCCTAGATCAGTCATGCCAAAAAAATGTGTATCAAACTGCACGTAGGATCGAGATATCGCTCGTACGTGATATGTTTTATAAATGATATGTAAATAATTAATATAATACATGGCATACTTGGAGCCAACAGAATAAAGAGGAAGTATTGAAGCGACCGATGCTTTAGTGTCTCAGCACGTATATATATAGAGAACTGGAATTACTGAATCATTTAACCATATTTCATAGTCTTCCTTTTTCGTGCTACATCCTGGAAAGATTTTCAGCTCATAGTTCCACTGTACAGGAACCTTAATATATTGTATTTATTCATTAATGAATGGGATTTTTAATGAAAAGAAATGGAATTGCGTCATTTAGCCATAATTGTATATTCTTCCAGTTGCTCATAGTCGTGCTGCATCTCCTGCATCAGCCATTTTTTCACTGTATGAAGCATCAATATTGTGTATTTATTCCTTTATGAGTGACTTCAATGAAAACAAATGGAACTGCATCACTAACCATAATTTTAAATTCTTCCTTGTCCATGCTACATCCTCGAAAGATTTTGAACCCCATATATTTTCACACTGATAACGCATCTATATATTTTGTTTTTTCCTTTATGAGTGACTTCAATGAGAACAAATGGAACTGCATCGCTTAACCATAATTTTAAATTCTTCCTTGTCCATGCTACATCCTCGAAAGATTTTGAACCCCGTATATTTTCACACTGATAACGCATCTATATATTTTGTTTTTTCCTTTATGAGTGACTTCAATGAGAACAAATGGAACTGCATTGTTTAACCATAATCTTATATCCTTTGTTCATGCTGCACCCTGGAAAGATTTTCAGCAATACTTCTACTGTATATAAGCCATCAAGAATATTTTGTTATTATTTATTTTAAAATTATTTTTAATGAAAACAAATAACTTCCGATTGTTACAGCAACGAAAGACTTCTGAGAATTAAAGGACACAATAATTTGCCCGCTAACTTTCGAACTGTTGGAAAGATCGAACATCAAGATGTTTGAAATAAACGTAGTTTGAGAATAAAAATTTGACACAACGTTGTTCAGTTTTTAAAAATAGAAAAAAGTAAAAAAAGAAAGCTGGTTTGGCCAGCTGATTAGTCAATGATATTATCTAAATGTTGAAGAGCGTAAAACAGGAACATTGGTGATATATAACGTTTAGCGACAATTTTTTTTATCCAAACTACAGAACTTGATGAAATACTTATAATAAATATAGGTAGTCATAGACTACCTGTAGCTACAGCAATAAAACAAGCCAGAAGTTTTGGATCGAGTCTGTCGATCCGGTTGTATAACACAAGTGCAGCAAGGAATGATAACAGTATTGCCTCAGTCAAGGGCAAAAAAGGAATTATATTTCTATTTAAACTTTCCTTTTAACCGTCTTGTAGCGCTAACTCCAGTAGAATTGCACGCGGTTCCAGGTATTCGCATGGTCTAGTCATTGCCTTCTCACAGCAGAGTTGGATGGTTGATCTAGAGGAGAAATTTATTTCCAATGCCCACTAGTACTCTTTTAACAGGCAAAGCACGTGCCCGGAGTAGTTTTCTGGAATGAATATGGTCTTGTATTTGAGAACCCTCTTGAAATGACTGTGGGGATAGGGGGTTGCTGGGATGCTATTGTTGTGCTGTCGAAGCGCCTGTGTGATTTGAAAATGATCTGGTACTAGATATCTCGGATATTTGTAGCTGCTCTAGCTACGGCTTTATATATCTTAATTTTCTGCAGGCGCGTGTAGCTTATACTCTTTAACCGTTTCCAACCATACTTGGACTGATCTGCCAAAATTAAGAATAAGTTTTTGTCGTTCCTTACCAAAAGAAGCTTGGTCTATAAAGCAACAGTCTCCATGGCCTCAAACACTAAAGTATACATCGGAATGTCGACCGAACACCAATTTAAAACGAGAAAAAACGGACACAAATTTTCCTAGCAGGCATCGCGCACACGAACACGACACAGCCCTATCCAAGCACATTTGGGAGCTCAAGGACAACAACATCAGCAACAAAATTGAACGGTCCATTGTGACAAAAGCACACGCCTATAAAGGGAGTCAATCAAGTTGCAACCTTTTTTTTGATGGAAAAATTCCACATCCAAAAGGCTGATAAAAGCACTCTGCATAACAAAAGATCAGAATTAGTTACGAAATGCCGGCACGAGAACAAGTTTTACGCGTTTTATAACACAGAGGGCAAAAATTACTTCGAGCTGATTGGAAAACAGCGGGAGCATTTTTTCTTAATTCAGGGCAAAATTACTTAGCGCTGATTGGTCGCTGGTACATTTCCAAAAATTTCTGAAGATTTTCCGAAAGTTTCAAAAAGTCTCAAAACTGCCTTAGAAACATTTTCCGAAGATTTCCGAACGTTTCCGAACATCTCCGAAGATTTTCCGATTTTAAAAAAAAAATTTTAAAAATGCCTTAAAAACGATTTCAAACCTTTTCCGAAGATTTCCGAATGTCTTCAGAGGTTGTAAAGATTTTGTTTCATTTGGGAGAAATGAGTGATATATAAATAAGTTATGCAACGCTTTCTCGTGCATGGGATCCCGCGGAGAATGAAGAACTTTCGATGTCATAAACATGTAATCGCCTGTTTCCTCGTTATAAAATTTATGATTAATATCACTTGTGTTTTCAATTTTTCCAAAATGCCCTCGTCGTTGGAAAAAGTTGAAAACATTCGTGAAATTAATCCTTAATTTTACTCAGCCCCATGCGATTACCTATACAAATTACAAGCCCCGCACGGACGACCGCCCCCCATAAACTAATCTAGTTATAATTCTAACTTCTTAGTCTGATGAACGCGTCAAGCGTGAAACTGTACAGTTACTAAAGCTTTTACCTAGTATTTTAAATTTCTTAAGCTTTTACCTCCATTTTCACATTTTTTATATTTTATATACCTTCTTCTAAGTCTTGTTGAGCATTATTGACATTGTTTGATTGCAAGCTCTCCTTCACGTCTTCTAGAGAATCCAACATCTTAGTCGTTGCTGTGTACCGATATTCATTACTCTTCCTTCTGAAAACCGGTCTTAGTCTCCACAGTGAGCATGCGTTTTTGATTTCTATAAGTATCTGTCCCATAGAGGTTTCTTCCGCGGGACGCTTCAAAGTGTTGATAGTTTTAGAAATTAACTCGGACATCCGAATTAAAAGTTGTTGATTGTTTTGCTTGATAACTTCGTAAACTCTCGATTCTTCCATAGCTAGAGATAAACGAAAAGCTGCAAAGAATATTACGAGCGGGCCGAACCAGCGAAGTTGAACCTAGACTGATTCAAATCTCGATCTAATGGTTCAATACTTATACAATGAATTACCCATAACTCCCATTTGGCAACTGGATCCAGTTCTCTGGTTCATGCCGGCAAAATATCCATTTCTTCCAGTTTCACAAAGCTGAAGTGTCAGAAATATAATAATAATTTTCTTTTAGTAACTGACTGGAGATAATACAACTGACTTTGAGCTCAAATCTTGATATCACCTTGTAATGCTGTTTGTATGCAAAAAGTAAAATACTCAACCTTATTGATTCGAGAGTAGTTCTTATAGTGTAGTAGTAGCAAATTGTGGATTAGAGGACGGTAACATTTTTCCTGCATGAATATTAATTGTAATCCGTTCAACAAAAAAGTAATCGCGGGAGGGATTCCAAAAACACATGGAAAAGATACCACTAGCAACTACTTTTGAGAAAGGGCTGTTTTTCCAAAAAAATCTTCAAGTATAGAATTAACGATAGCTAAGTGCCTCTTTTCATGAAGCGAGTTTTCCCGGCAATCTCGGCTTGCCGGGTTTTCCATCTCTATTGTATTTTGCCTTTTCGTTTACATGTAGGCGGATTATCACTTGACGTAACTGGTAACTATTCCGGCTTTATTCCTCGAACAATGCTAGATGGCGAAAAGGGGAAGTATTTCTGTTTCAAATCTTGCAGAAATGGAGAAAATTGACTCGTTCAACGAATGTCCGGAACTCGTGCGAACCAGGCGATGTCACAAAAAAATTATCAACGTTGAACTTGTCTTGGCTAGGCATGTAAATGCCAGTTTGTCATCGTCCCGGCAAGCCGAGATATCTCGGGACAACTCACACCATGTAGAGGCCCTAAATCAACTTTCTCATGAGTACGCGATTACCATATTTCGTACGCTTACTTTACTCGTTACTGGTCAACTTTATATAGCCTGCGTGCAGACGCCAGTCTTCGCTCGGCCAATTTAACGGCTAATATAAAAATTAAGCGGCTATGCGTAGACTAACCTTACAGTGTTGATCAGTTGTTGGTATAGCAACAAAACATTTCTCACCTAAAACTCGTAGTTAGCTATTTACTATTCAGAAAACGAAAGTAGAAAGGAAGCAAATCGGAGCTCAAGACAGGCAATAATTTTGTCATGGATAACAATCGCAATCTTATTGGCAAGAAAGAGAAATCGATGAAAGATGAGACAAGGAAGAGAAAAGACGAGACAGGTTGTTCCTCAAGAAAAAGTTTTTGTCAAGTAGAGCGACAAAGCACACCCGAGCAAAACAATCGAGATGAAGGTTACAACGACCTTAACAGATGGTTGAAATTTTTTGGACCCACAGTCAATTTCCCAGTGCTGAATATGCATTTTTCTTTGGACAACAACAAGCCGTAGGCTAGAGTTCCGGCCATCCTTGTTGCCGCAGAGAAATTTCGATAAACGTTTGAACATTGACATTTGAACAATTTAGATACTAACTGAAACAGAGAAAATCAGTAGAAACTGTTCCCCATGTATTCGTTTATTACAGGATCTTGTAAACATGCAGTTGTTACCAGCTTTATAAACTTCTAAAAATAATGATTAAAAGGCACTGAATGTTGTTGTTATTGATACTGTGCTCCGGCTCTTGAGAGATCCGCAATTCGGCCAGAAATATGCTTTAAATCCGTAAGTCGCGATCGGCGGCGTAGTAACCCTAGGGTCGCGAGTTCGAGCTCCGGTCAAACCACTGTGTTGCGTCCTTGAGCAAGACACTTTACCTGACTTTGTTCCAGTCGACTCGGCTGTATAAGATGGTACCAGTTCTGCTGGGAGCTAACCTGCGATAGATTAGTGTCATGTCCAGGGGGAGTCAAAGACTCTCATCCGCTTAATACTACAGAAACTAGAGAAAAGCGCCAATGAGCCACTTAGGCTCGATTAAGGATTTAGCTGTTGATGCTAATAGTAAGATTGGTTAAGGCAGTGTCGAGGCAATGGTAGGAACAACCACAGGCTTACCACCCGAGGTTTGTGTTTCCGTTAAGTTGAGCTCTCTTGACTCCGTTGAGGTTTGTCAGTAAGTTGCACAGAATTTGTTCTCGTAATCTCCCGCATTTATTTACATATGCTCTTAAATGAAGGTCACAGTAAACGATGGTTGCTTTGTTGTGTGTTCATATTCGAGAAAAGATTAATCTTTCTCTCTCCTATTACCTCGCTCCCCCGCAACCTGATCCCCAACAACCTTCTAAAAATTCCCATAAATCCCCAACTAATTCGCCCAGCTCTGAATATGAACACACCACAAAGCAACGATCGTTTACTGTGACCTTTATCTAAGAGCATACGTAATACGGGAGAAGATTACAAGGACGAATTCAGTGCGAGTTACTGACGAACTGCAAGAGAGCTCAACTGAACGGAAACACATACTTTGGGGGTTAGCTTGTGGAATGACGAGTGTTCTTATAGATGATTTTCCTATATATGAGAATGAAGAGGCATTGAATTGTTGAATTAATTAAAACTGAAGCCTGAAGAACGTTCTGTGAATGATAATAGGGAGATTACGAAACGAGGAGGACCACGCCGACGGCTTCTATAAACGTATTTTTTGCTTTTCCCTTTCGACATTGTCTGGTTCGTTTTCATTCTCTTTTGTCCTAGTGACGCTTTGTGAACAGAAAAAACACTAAAGCTCCCTGCATAAAGATAAAAGAAGACTGAGAAGATTATCGTTCCCGTAGTCGTAAGAACTCCAAAATTAAGCTTTTCGCGTCGTAAATTTGAAGACGACCACGTGCAGGTAATCAGCACGTTGCATTCCAACGTGCAGCTATTGTATTCACTATTGTTCTCTGCCGCCGTCGTCGGCGTTGCGTTGTCGGTATCATAAGCTCCCTAATATGGAGTTTACGAAACGAGGAGGACCACGCTGACGACAACGGCTTCCAAAAACCATATTTCTTGCTTTTCCTCTTCGACAATGTCTGGTTCGTTTTCCCTCTCGTTTGTCCTAGTGACACTTTGTCAACAGAAAAATATTAAAGTTCCCTGCATAAATATAAATTAAAGAAGGTTGAGAAGATTTTCTGTTTATCATTCCGGTAGTCATAAGAACTCCAAATTAAGCTTTTCACGTCGTGAATTTGAAAATACGACGTGTAGGTGACCCGCACGGTGCATTCCAACGTGCAGCTATTGTATTCACTATTGTTCTCTGCAGCCGTTGTTGGCGTTGCCCTCCTCGGAAAACTTTGTAATTTCGAACTTCTGAGGTCGTTGGAAATATGATTATTTCTTTCAGACCAAACAAAATTTTGTCACATTTTTCGTCGTCAAATTTTTATTAGTTTTCTTGTACAAGTTTATTGGTGGGACTAAAGCCCACCCAATCCTATGGCTCCACTTCAAAAATGACAGCAATTATAAAATCAAAATTCTTCTAAGTAAATGTTGCCAATTAACAGGAAAATTGTCTCGTGAAACCAACAGGAACGGAGTGTAGGAACAGTTGAATCCAACAACTTCAACGTGTTCTAAGCGCCTATGTCAATTGACTAAATAAATTGAAAGGTTAAATTAAGAATTAAGCATTAATTGGGAAGAAACTAGTTTTGAAAAAAAAAACATGCACTGTATATACGGCCCAAATTCGGAAACAGCTCGGCAAACGGCATTTCGTGTTGGCACCGCTTTCGCTCGACTCTATTATGTGTTTGGTCAGTGATGAGAAAATAAGTCAATTAGTTAAGTCCCTTAGCTCCTCCTTGCAGCATATAGGCCATTAACGATCACCTTCCTCCATCTTGGGCTAGTCTTTCTAAGGTTTTCCATGTGTGGCCCCAGTCCTTCTTTTCTGTCTCAACATCCCGCTCCCAGGTGTTCTTGGGGTGTCCTCTTTTTCGCTTACCTTGGGGTTCTATTTCAACGCTTGTCTTGTAAAACTGTCTTGATGTTTTCTTAACGTGTGACCAATCAATCTCCATTTTCTTCACCTAATTTGTGTTTGAATGGGCTCTTGACTTGTTTGCTTGCAAAAGATCTTCGTTTGCTATTTTGTCTGTCCAAGATATCTTCAGGATCTTCCTCAAACATTTATTAAAGAATGATTGCAGCTTGTTGTTTGATGATTTGGTGTTTCTCCATGTCTCTGAACCATACAACAAGACACTTTTCACATTAGAATTGAAGATTCTGAGCTTTGTTTTGCAGGGGATGCCACTACGAATTCCATACTTCCTTCAGCAAGTTAAACCCCCTTGATTTGTTGGTTCTTATACTCCGATTTTTTCGTCAGTTCCTCCATTCACACTAACTGTGCTTCCTATAGCTAGGTATACGAATGATGAAATTTCTTCTAGATGCCTGTTACTGATATTAATTGGCCGACTTGATGTGCAGTTAGTCTTCATGATCTTAGTTTTATCGACGTTTGGCTTAGGCCCCAGTTTGGCGGAATTTATCAACATCCTCAAGGTTTTGTTTTGCTTTTGATGTTTGTTGTTAGAAAGGAGCGCAATGTCATCTGCGAAGCCAAGATCTTCAAGTTGTTTCTGTAGGTATTTCTTGAATAGCATTTTCATAAACCACACAATTGCAAAACGTCACATTCTAAATTTTATAAATTCCATTCATACGTCATCCAAAGTTAATAAATTCGATCTACTCATGTTTGTTACTTTCTAGCTTTCAAACTTAAAGCAATGAACCATACAATATTTTCTCGTCCTTTGAAATAAACTTGGATCAGTTGCAACAATACACGCAGTAGCCTTTGCTTTCTCAAACGAGTGTTTTGTATACACAAGAACACTAATTGCACAAATAACAGCTATTGCTCACCTATCAATAAATTATTCCGTAACAAATTTTTCGAAGGAAAACTCTCACCGCTCTCTTCTTCGACAGTCACCTGAATAGCGCTGCAACTTTGCGCTAGTCGTAATCCTTGAAAAGGCCTCCTGGTTCTATTAGTAATGTATCTTCTTTGCTTAAGGTTTTCGCCTTTCTAAACCTGACAGACGCTCCTTCTTCGCTCATGGCCAGGCGCTAACTAACGGCGACTACAACAATTCATCGTGCATGTATAGCTGCATAACTTTCCTTTTGTTTCATTTTAGAAGCCATACAAAAAAACACGTACTTCGTGAGTTCATCACTTCTGTTGTGTGATGAGCACTTTTCTTGAAGCATCAAGTTGATCAATGAACAATGCAATCAACACGTCTATTTTGATCGATTGAGAAGTTATTTAAAAAACTCGTACTTCGTGTTTGAATGGGCATTCAAAACACTTCGAAACAATAAAAGCACTCGGCTCCCATTCAAACACTCGTACTCGTTTTTGAAATATTACGTGAAAATGGTGCTGAAAATAAAAAGCAAGGTTTGCTCTTCAATCATACAAATTCTAAGAAAATAACCAATTTTCTCTTACTCGCAATTTCTTACATATTTGACGTCAAAAGCTGAAAATTTACTTTTTACTAATTTTAACCTGCTCTTTCCTTTTTTCGTTGCTGCTTGATTCAAGTCAGATGTAGTCATGTGAGCCCCAACTGCAAACAGCCTATTTGTAAATATTTTACTTCAGTTTGCATTTCAGTGCATTTGCGCCGACAGTCTTCATTGGTCAGCGGTATATTGAAAACGAAAAGGGTCTATTCTTTTGGGGGGATGTGTTTCACGGTAGTTTTTCGATCGTTCTCTGTGTGTATTCTAGAAAGTAATTTGTGTCAATCGTTGAAACGAATTTCTGCCATTGTGTGTTGCTTGTCGAGGTCCCTCCTTTTGTTGCAATCTGTTCAAAGTCGAAAAAGAGAAATTACTAACAACTTTATAATTTTATTAAGGTTCCAGTGAGCAACACTATTCCTTCAGTCTGTAATTCTTTATTGATCGTACGCGTTTCGTTCACTCTGGGATTTTATCAGAGACAACAAAATAATTACTTAGCACGCTATTTAACCGTCAAAAACTAAGATGTGCACTTGCTGAATTAATATTCGGAAATTGTGCAGCCTCCCTTCGCTAGACAGAAATAAACTCGTGCTCAAACTCACTCGGCCAAACCGTGACCACAGGAAGCCTGTCGAGACTAGTGTTGCTGTTCGCTAGCTCCGTTCAACGGCAGCAACAACCAATCACATCACTACTTAACTGACCAATCAGTATTCCCGCGCTAGACTATATTAGTATTCAACTGATGCACTATCTCTCACTTGACTCCGAAGATGACACTTCCGCACGGGTTGTCGAGACGTCAGTCACTCACATCGACAACAGTCCTTCTGAGGATTAAACTATAGACAAGACAAGATAATTTTTAGTTTTCCCCTAATTAAGGGGTTTATATAAATACATTTAGAAATATAATATAGATATAATAACAATTTTAAGGGAGCACTAGTCCCCTTAAAAGCTTGCTAGTTTAGGAGACCAGATTTCTGAGTGTACACGAGTACCGTTTGATCTTGGGGTTGTTTGATAGAAATGAGGATTAAGTTACAGCGTTTGAGCGTAATAGATAAACTAGAACTCATTCCGGTATATATATTCATATCGCTACGTGTCACTGACGAGTCCCAATAAGGACGAAACAGCTGTCTGGCAATGCAAATTCTGGCTTTGTCTAATCGCGTCTTTCCACTGACATGTTAAATATTTCGCAGTATTGAGCCTTGCATTTTCATTTTTTTCTGTTTTTACAGTTTGGCTGAAAGATCTTAATTGATAGTGCTACAAACCATGGCATTTTGTATACGGTTCTTGCATTACAGCTTATATGTCCCTAAGTTATTGCAGTTCGGCGAAGATACAAACATAAAAGACTGAACAAAAAAAGAAAATAAATAAAAAACAAGATACACAGGTAGATATATGCAAAGCTTAGAAAGGAGCTACAAACTATTCTAAAAAAGTTAGAATATGATGATATAATTACATCGCCATATAATTACATTAGTATCGCCACAATACTTTTAGGGGTACACGCTTTTTTTATATAAGAACCGGTAAACTTGGCCGAGCCTCGTTGTTCTTAATATTTTGGCGATTTGAGCCTCAAAATGTTCTTAAATTGTTCTTATTTCTATATGTTTTTAAATCAAAGAAAACTAAACCAAACAGGTGTAGCAATACATGTGTTAAAAAACGAATTCGCCGAGCTACTTTCCCCGAGACCATTTCTAGTCATTCTAAACTGCGAAGCATTTCTTATTCGTTCTGTATTGTTCAGTTCAGCGAACTTTAAAAAACAATTAGCCATCGAGCCCGAACCTCAGCTTGTTCTAAGATTGTTCTTAAATATCGCGAATCTGAGCCTCGTTGTTCTTATAATATTGTTTTTTTTTTAAAAAAATAAGCGTGTAGTGCGGGAATACGTTATATGCATTTTAATTAAGAAATTTAATATTTTGAATTGAAATAAAATCTTTTCCCGCTAACTCGGATCTACTGTTACTCCTGGGTTCAAACCATTTACCGTTTCAAATTTCTTTGTTAATATATGTTCACCAATTATTTCTTTGACTCCGGCAGAAAGTACTGTACCTCCAGTTGAGCCCATAGGAATCACGAGTTCACGCCTTTAATTAAACCGCGTCTCGTTATATATTCAATCGTGCTTGTCAACAAAATTTGCAAGTCTTTAGCCATCAATTTCTCAAGCAGAATGCTAAAATAGATACTGATGAAAACCAGGATTTTTCCTTTTACTAAAAAATCATACTTCGCCGCGCGCATATCGGTGTCGTCATGGTTACAAACATTATATTAGCTAAATATAAACTGTAATGCAAGAACCGTGTACGAAATGCAATGTTTTGTCGCAGGATCAATTAAGATCTTTCAGCCAAACTGTAAAAAAAAATAAAAATGAAAATACAAGGCTGAATACTGTGAGATATTAAACATGTCAGTGCAAAGACACGATTAGAAAATCAGACAAAGCCAGAATTTGCAGTGCCAGACAGCTGTTTTGTCCTTATTGGGACTCAATCGTCAGTGACACGTAGCGATATGAATAGATACACCGGAACGAGTTCTAGTTTATCTATTACGCTCAAACGCTGTAACTCGATCCTCATTTCTTTCTAACATATTAGCCATAGCAAGAGAGTAAATTTGGCCGAGCCTCATTGTTCTTAATTTTTTGGCAATTTGAGCCTCAAATTGTTCTTAAACTGTTCTTATTTCTATATGTTTTTAAAATCGAAGAAAGACTAAGCCAAACAGGTGTTGCAATACACGTGTTAAAAAACGAATTCGCTGAGCCATTTTCTACTCATTATAAACTGCGAAGCATTTCTTATTCATTCTGTATCTTTCAGTCGAAGATCGAAGCTCAGCGAACTTTAAAAAACAATTAGCCATCGAGCCCGAGCCTCAGCTTGTTCTTAAATTTTCGCCAATCTGAGCTTCGTTGTTCTTATAAAATTGTTCTTAAAAATAAAGCGTGTGTGATCAAATATATCTGCACGAAACCTAATAAAGATATACACGAACCAAACACTACTCTATTATACGTGTTGCCATGATCACTGTTTGCACTAAGGTTGAACGGAAAAAGCGGATATCGATGTTTATTTACAGTTCATTACGCCTGCGGAAGTCAAATAACTTTGTTGCTTTTTTACGCCTTTGACGCAGTTTCTCCGCCCAATAATTTATTCAGTCACGTTTTTTATGCGTAACTCCGCATGTTGTCGTGACTTAATTTGTTTTTTGCTGACACAAAATTGCCCGCGGGCAATATTTCTAAAACGTTTATGTGTTGAAGGGTTCACTATGTGTTCAACATAGTTCACCTTAGCGTTTTGTTTTAGCTTTGAAACTTTACTTCAGTCAGTTAAAATGTAAAATTTTTCAAGAGTTTCTCAGCATTACACCAAAAGGGTTCTAACTGTTACTGTTAAATAGACTTAACAGATACTTAAAGTGGTGTTCAATATTCCTACAGCTATTGCAATTACACTTAAACAAGGAGAATGTTAATTGACACAACTGCGTTTCTAAATTCTTGGGTAAATGAAGCCTCAATTGCTCCGACGAACAAGGAGAGCGCAAGTTTACTGATAGACGTTCAGTGACTAGGTGTGTGCCCTATAACATTATCAAAGCAGCTTGAAAACTAAAGATTAGAAACGATTTTTGCCAAAATGCCAGGCAAACGTTTTTTTTGTTTTAACGATTAAAAATGGATAAAGAGTATTTAAAATATTGATTTTGTGGCTTGGCGCAATCAAAATTGCGTTGGAACAATTCTAAAGCGTCTACGGATACCATAAAATTTGGATAAGCTAAGAAGAAGTTGTTTCATACTGCTTCATGTTTGAACTAAGTACTAAAACTCTTTTAACAAGAAAAAATCTAGTGTACCCATGGTTCGACATGATAAAGTATGCCTCATTTGCGTCACTGAAATATCTTATAACAGTCTTTGTATATCAGACACAGTATGTCGCCCGCGTCGCGCACGCAAATTTTTAGTTTACGACAAAAGTGTTATTTTAAAAGCCTTTACGTCAAATGAACAGATTTTTATCGCAACTCCATGCTGTAAAGTTTCCACGGAAGTACCAGCGGCAAACAAACAAAGATTATTTAATGAATCGTATTAATGTGTTGGCGTCGGAAATAAAATTACGTCATAACAATGCGGGGTCTGTGATGCGTGTAGAGTCTTATAAATTCAAAACATCTTCCCCAAACATCAAGAAACCGCACAATCGTTCAGTTACTGAGTTAGTAATATGGTTGCGAACAGCAAAGTTATTGTTATTACTGGCGTAACCAGCCAGGGACTGGGAAACGCTATGGCCAGAGAATTTCTAGCTCTTGGTCACAAAGTCGCTGGTTGTGGACGAACGAAATCAAAAATAGAAGAACTCACCTCAGAATTTAGCTCCATCGCTGATCGCTGCGATTTCGATGTCGTAGATGTCACCCAAGATACAAGTGTAAAACACTGGGCCCAAAGAGTCATACGAAAATTTGGTCCGCCTGATTATCTGATCAATAATGCAGGGTACGCAGGCACAATACAAAATCTAACCGAAACGACCGCCTTACAATTTGACCAAGTCATAGACACTAACGTCAAAGGCGTTGCGAATGTGGTCCGCCATTTCGTTCCCTCTATGGTTAAGGCAAAAAGTGGTGTTATCGCCAACGTGACTTCATATGGCGGTCGTCATTCATTCCCTAAGATGGGCGCATATATCACGTCGAAGTGGGCGCTGGAAGGTTTCTCTCGAACGCTGGCTGCAGAACTCCCCGAACCAATGTTAAGTTTTCAGCTTGATCCAGGGACAGTCGGGACGGCTATGACGAAAGCTGCATATGGCCAAGAATTTCATAGCACTCAAGTTTCAGCCAGGGATTGGGCTAGAGCCGTTTGTCCGGCACTTTTACAGCTCGACAGATCAATGAACGGCAGAATTTGGGACACATCAGAACTTGGGCTGAAAAACGCAGTCCATTTTGATGAACTCGGAAGACTAACACCAGGCTTTGCATCTTAACTAAGTTAATGTTTATTGGTGTATGCTTCCAGATGTAATATTTATACTCGCTCAAAGACAAATAGCTTGTACAAGTTCTTGTAGTTTGTGGTTTTATATTATTTATCTCTTTGTCTTTAAAATTAAGGATAATCAATTAACTATTATTATTGTTATTATTATTATTATTATTATTATTATTATTATTATTATTATTATTATTATTAT
>JAOBRD020491703.1:0-17419 GCA_027575215.2 Hydrozoanthus sils | reverse complement strand
TATGGGCGTTTTAAATGTTGCACGCGCAACAACACTCGATCGGCTAGATTTTGCCTAACAATAGAGTAGTCCCTTTTTCTGTTAACGCCCTAGATATGTTTGAAACCATTTGGCAACCCAGGGGTAAATTAACCAGCCTTTAAACAACCCAGCCCACAGCATAACCTCTAGAGACATCAACTATAGTCCTACTACAGATCCATTTTCTAAAATGATCACAAGTAACACACCTCTTTTAGTTTAGCCTTGGCATCTGAAAGAATAGCTTGCTTTTCCTTCAGCTGAGATGTGGCTTGAGTAAGGCGCTGTTTCTTTGGCTCAACCACTCTGTATATACGCCCATACACCTCCATCGCCCTTACCCACATGCACAGGGACTTAGCTGCCAACGAGACACGGCCGATAATCTCGGGTTGGAAGTCTGACTGGGAGCAGTACGTACTGATTTTCTTGAGAACTCTGTCCGTCATATTGTCTTTGTCATAGTTAACAAGCTGTTTGATGAAGTTTTGATCACCTGAAAACAAACAACAATCACAGGTTACTTTTCATACAAAGTCTACGTTAGTCTTCCAGACTTCATTGTCTGTCCACTTCAATACTCTATACTGCTTAAACTTATACAAAAGGCCTGTCTCAGAAAAGCATTAAGAATATAATCAAAGGCATCCTCTGGATTCTCATGGAGTGATATACGTGTCAAGGAAATGTAAACATACTTGTCCGTGATCAAGACTTTTAATCGATTGGATGAGCAGTTATATGATTGGATGAAATGCCCTTCACTATCCCCACGTCCATTCCGATACTTATGGGTTCTCTATTCACAAAAACAAGTGTAAGAACAAGTTTTGGTTGTATTTCCCGATTCTCGTTCACCCATTCAGATTAAAATGTTAAGCTTTACGGTACTTTTTATAAAACTGAGCTTTGAGTTACCTTTGAAGCGTTGTAGAGTAGAGCACGAAATACAATGAACAAGTTTACAGCAGTAGAGAAAAAAGCTACGTTCTAGCCTTGGTGTGATGATCTCCAAACTAAACATTTTATTAGTTTAGAAAACTTAGCAATGTTGCACATGTGTACTAATGATGCAGAAACATCAGTAAAATGGCACTGAGGCCTCACGGGCTAGAAGGATTTAAGCCTGTACTGGACCCTAGTTCGAGCCTGTTTGTTAGCTGTATGCCGTGCTGTTGGGCCCAACAAGGCCGAAATGGCCGTCCATTTCTGCCAGCTCTTGGGATCGAATTATTTCTAGGATCCAGTACTGGCTTAGTTCTTTCTGACCCGTGAGGCCTCGGAGCCATTTTACTGGCTGTTTCTGTATCATTTGTACGCATGCGTAACACTGCTGAGTTTTATATCTCCAGTCAGATCCCACAAGTATTACGCTTACTTTAGCATTAAAACCAGTTACCTAGCTGTCTCTTAGCTTCGGCCCAAGTGGGTTCACTCCCCCTCAGAATCATCACAGCTTCCATAACTTTTTCGACCAAGGCCGGTGGGCGACCGTAGGACTTGATTTCCGTCATGTCTTTCTTGTTCAGAGATTCCAAGGCCTATAAGTGAGTGACTATCGGTAAATTTTAACGGAATGTACCACGTAACAAATTACAGTTAAAACTTTTAATTCTTGAAGGACTGACAAATAACGGACCAAAGAAAACAATTTGGTAAGAACAAAGTTCGAAAACTGAAATTTGCAATAAAACTGTAAATACTAGCTTAACCTATCTGTAATAACAATAACAGCAGAAACAACAAAAAATGAAAAAGACAAAGAACGAGAAGAATACAAAGAAGAAGCCCAAGAAGATGTCAAAGAAGAAGACAAACGGAGAAGAAAGGTAGAAGTTCAAGAAGAAAATAAGAAAAATGCACGAGGAAAAGAAGAACAGAAAGAAAAAGATCAAGAAAAGAAAAAGAGGCCAAAGGAGCAGATACAACAGTAGTGTCAACAACACCAAGCTTATCTAAACACTTCAGTTTCGTCTATTTTTGGGGTGAAGAACCATCAACAGTTGGTGAGAACAATTATTTACATGTAGGTAGTATGATTGTTTCCAGATGTTACCAGTAATCTTGCTCAAGCACAAGTTGCGCAGAAACTTGATGTTGAGGCGGAAATGAAGACTCAGGGTAACAAAGGGAGCACCTTAGAGAACTAGCCCAAAACAGGACGTGATGGAGGAAGGAAATCATTAGTGGCCATGCTCCAGAAGGAGCTAAGAGCCCAAGTAAGTAAAGTATAGTCCAGTTACTGGAGTATTTCATGAACGTTTTTAAAGTAACAATTCTTACTGACCTTCATTGCTTCCTCTAAAGCAGGAAGAGCTTCGTCAAGATCTCGTTGAGCGTTCTCAGCCATATCACGACATTTCTCTTCCTCCTCGGCGATCTTCTCACTTCGAGCTTGCACAATCTACATACACGTCAAAATTATAGAGGAAATAAATAACTACTCATACAACTAATCTCTGTGCTGTCTATGAAGTGTATAAATGTACGTGCTGCACAATTTGGATAACACTTTTAAGTTAAAACAGTTTTGAAGGAATTGGCGATTTTCCAATTGGTTTTCCAATTACTTATCCAGTAGTTGATCGTTATAGATGAAAGAAATGCTACTTGTAAACGGCAAACCTGCATTTACGTGGTTAACTACCTTACCTACTCTGTGATAACATTTTACTACATTTTTCCTACTGTAAGCATAGTTACTCTTTTAAAAGATGACTTTGATTTAAGCCGAAAAATTGTGTTTTTCTATCATCTCTCTCTCTTATTTATTGTTTTTGACGATTCTCGTCAACTTCAAACATGAAGTTTTTTGGTTTAACTTTCATTATGTATAGTCAGTTTAGCTGTTAACCGCTCAACCAGAACGCGATTTAACATATTTGTTACTGTCAATCTACGTTGAGCAAAATATAAATCCACTTCAAGAAAGTTGGGTTTTTTACCTTCTGCTGTTCGTCGGCGTCTCTCTTTTGCTGTACAATGACGACCAGGAACTCTTCACACTGTTTCTGAAACTGGGCAACCTTCGTTTTTGCATCTTCTAACTCGATTGACATTTGTTCAACCTAGAGGACGACAAACAGTATTTACAACAGAGGTTATTGGGGGATCAGCTGACGGGAAACTTTCCTTTTGATGTGGTCTTTAAAGGACGGCTTATAACCAGCCCGGAGGGGGATCGGAGTAGGAGCTTCTATTCCAAAACAAAACTAATGGAAAACAAACAGATTGACCAATGACTGCGGGGACACTCTTAATCTGGAAGGCGGCATTGTCATCAGTGGAAACTAGAGAAAAGTTTAGATTTTATTTCAAGCTCAAAGTCAAAAACTAGTTCTGTCTGGTGCAAAAATAACTTTGTAACATCTAAGCTAACAATAAACAACGATAGCTAACAACGATAAAAGTCAGCAAGGACCAATGGGAACAATCTGAGCACATTACCTTTGTTCTTGTCTCGTCAATTTTCTCCAAACCATTCTTCAGTTTACTGGCAGCGTCACCAAGTTCTTTCTTCTTTTCATGTAAAAGGCTAAAGAAAAGAAAGCGAAATCGAAGGAAGTTACTTTCGGGGAATGACGTCCACAAAACGTACTATACGTTAGTTTTTTTTAGTATTTTAAGGTAATAAAAAAACTTATAAATAATTACCGCCGCCTGGTTAACCCAGTTGGTAAGGCTACAGTCTGTCGTGTGGGAATCCCAGGTTCGATTCCTGGTGCCGGACCTTCACTCAGGGTCTTAAAATAACTGAGGAGAAAGTGCTGCCTTTGCTTTAACATCTGCAAACCTTCGCATTTCTCGGAGAAGGACGTTAAAGCGTAGGTCCTGGGTAGCAGACCTCGAAGGGGACCTCGAGTGCTATTCTCCCGGCGTGACTTCTTGAATTAAAATGTCATAAAACATGAAAATACGCGCGCTCTGATTCGTTAATAAGCGAGTTTTTACTAGCCTATTTCTCAACGTTTAACAGTTTTGACCAAAAGGCCAAACGTCTTCAAAGTTTATTAGTTTCTCAAGTTTAACTACAAGTTATTAAACACACCAAATATATTGGCTAGCGCGACTACATGCAAACAAGTTAAGAATTCAAGGTCCTAACTCGCTCCTTCACGTAAACATTTTACGAGAGGTTTTTGTTCAGTCTAGACCCAAAGATATTAAACAATTCAATGCGCGAACCTTTTGTAGCCTGTCACCAACTCCAGGTAGTTTGTTGGTGTGACGTAATTGTGTCTTTTCAGTTCGAGAAGCATTTTCGCTGAGGTCTCCACAACGGATCGATGTACAGTCACGAATATCTTGGCTACGTTTGCTTTCGCCTGAAATCAAAACAAACATTTCTGGATACTGCAGTTATTACATGACAAAAGTGTTAGAACACAACATTTTGCTAATGTTAATCTTTGCGTTTCAGGGGGGAAAACAAGCATTACTCGGCCATTTTTTGTCTCATTAATTAATTCAATAAATTTGAGACACTTTGCCCCATAAAAGGACTAGAGCGAGTACAAACTTGCGTTAGTAAAATAGCGTATTAGTCACTGGGCCAGAAGAAATAACAAACTAGCCAGCTGAAGATAAAAAAAAGCAAAATGTCAATTTACTGTACTGAAAAAGGCCAAAGACTGTTACATTTACCCATCCGTAAAATTATTACTTCCAAACGTAAGAAAATGGCTTGCAAACTTATCGATAACAGACTCGAGTACTTTTAAATTTACAAAACCGTATAAATGTTAAGCAGTGAGAACAACGACATTAATGGATGTAATGATGGGGAAAGTGTTTTTGTCACAATATATCAGTTGAAGTATTTATTAGATGGACAGGCAGACGGATAAGGAATTAGAATAAGGATGTGCCAACCTCGTCATCTCCCAGGTCCATATTTTCCAGGTACCGTTCAGCGACCTCCAGTAAAGCCTCCTGCGGCCACTCGCTGAACCAGTCAATGGTTGTACAGTTCACCAGCGATGGGTACATACGGATACGGTTCCTGACATGCGTAGTACATGTTTCATAAGTTAGAGCAGGTCGATAAATCAATCAAACTGGGCAACTATTCAAAAAGTGTTGTCCTCATGTGGCATATACAAATGTAGTATACACCTTCACACGAAGACTTTGCCTATAGAAACGGGGAATGATCCGAGTTTTGCCGATCTACAGCATCAACAATCTCGTTCCCAGGGTTTTCTCATACCCGCCAAGGATTCTCTCATACACGTCACATTTCAAAATGGCGGCACGCGAGAAATTCAAACCGTGGAAATGGTCAAATTAAATTGCTTTGCATTAGATATGTGCACAAAAATATCAAACTTAAACTTCTGATATATACACAGATTTAACAAAAGTTCTATTTGTTATACCAAGAAAGTTGTTCTGTCTAAATTTGTCCAAGATTGTAGATAGGTAGTTATCCAGTAAAAAGCAACTGAAAACCTTGAAAACAGAGTTGGTATGGAAAAAGCTTCAATAGAGAAGTGTTTGGTTCTCACCTGAAAGGATCTCCGACCGGGCTCATGCAGACGACAATGTGGAGATTAGACCGCACTCGTTCAATGAAATAGGCAAACATCTGCTGGGGCGTGTCTTCGATGCCCTCTTTCTTAGCGTCCTCTGACAGAGCTGTTCGAACCTTCAAATGACATACAAAAGATTTAGAAGAACATGTTTACAACAAAACGCCTGTTTAAGGGATAATACCGTTCTTTCTGTTTGAGTATTAGATCCCTGGATGAACGTAAAACAAATCCGATTTTCTGCTATTTTTTTTCGAATCTAAACAACTTTTTATGCTAAATGAGAAGGGATGTAAACAGTGTGCAAAAAATCACAATGAATAAGCAAACTATTCTAGTTATTGCAGTGCTCTCTTGCCCTAACGATCAAAAGCGACTCCGAATTCATTAACAAATTTTCCTTCAAAACAAAATTATTGTTTGGATTTTGTCTTATTGTTCTCAAGACATTTTTTAAATTAAAAAATCTGCCCTTAATCCTTTCCAAGCCAAGTACCCCATCAAACAGGCGCTTATTAAGCGAATGAGAGTCTTTGACTCCCCCTGGACAGGACACTAATCTATCGCAGGTTAGCTCCTAGCAGAAGCTGGTCCTCATTTATACAGCTGAGTCGACTGGAACAAAGTCAGGAAAAGTGTCTTGTTCAAAGACACAACACAGTAGGTCTGACCTAGGATTACAAGCTGAACGGACACTGCTCCACCGCCAAGGTGCTTATAAAACTTTGATTATATTCAACCTTCCTGAACATAATCCACACAATGATGGCTTTCCGTTTGCCTCTCCTAAAAAGAGACCGGGCCTACCTCTTCAAACTCCTCTGGTTTGTACAGATTTGGCACTTCTCCACTACTGAGGATATTGTTAATGTCCTCAAGGAACGACTCTTCAAGCACCTGGGTGTCATTGAACACGAACGTTGTTGCCTTATTCTCCACACCGGTAAGGTAATAAAGGTTCTTGAGATCTGGAAATAATTGATACCGAACAATGAATGTAAGGATGAAAGCACAGACCACTACAACATCTAGAATAAGAAGTGCTGAGTTGTTTCTAATTTTTGCCTAACCTTTTCGTAAGTTTTCCAAACTTTTTACCAATGATATTGTACATACTGCCACAATGAAGTCATCTACCGATTATTTTTATTCTTTTTGGTATAGTAAGGTAAATTATCTAAAATTTAATAGATAAAACTCAACTGTGCAATAAAAGTAAACTTGAACCAAAAAATCGATTTTAACATACTTTTAATACTTGTACAATAAAAGCGTTAAAATGGAGTATTGAGTTCTTCTTTAAAGAAGTTCTTACCATCTCTAAACTCCTGTTTTCTGTAGTGCCTAGTAACTTCAATCTGGAACACTTTGTAACCAATGATGTACGAGGCAAGCCGGGAGAGCGATTGCCTCCCACTACCACCGATACCAATCAAGAGCATGTTACCACGAGGCTGCCCAATCACGCGCACGATTCGGGTTACTGTTGATATTAATAACATAGACATTCGCTTTATAGCGTTGAATGTTTTCATGTCAATGTAATACAGTAGCTGTGTCGTTATATTGGCTAACTTAAAGAAACACAAAAACTCAAAACGGAGCCACAACCATAGTTTTTCCACGAGAACTTTTAGATTACTCCGTAATTCCAGACTTTTCAAACTTTCAAACAAAAACACAAAGAATCTAATGTCCTAGATTTCCCGATACTCTCAAAATACTCAGCTGTGAGTCTAGATAATCGACGTTTTGTTGGGAAGACGCCCTTTTATCAAGTCTAGCTTCTTTAAACTTACCGTAAACACTTTAATAAGCCCCCCACCTAGAGCTTTAAGTTTTAAATAAGCTCCCCCCCTCCCCAACCAATTCAAACTTAAGGCAAGTTGTGTCAAAAATATGTTTTATCAATGGCTGTGTCTGTTTCAGTTTTAGAATGATGCTGATTAACGCAAGAGGAATAAATGTCACTACTTGATATTAAATCTGTTTGGTGTCCGAACTATATATCCTGAATATTGGCAATATCTAATTACCCCCCCCCCCCTCTCTCTCTCTCTCTCTAATAAGCCCCCCGTCTCGAAGGTAGAAAAAATAATTATGACCTCCCGGAGGCTTATTAGAGTGTTTACGATAATTCCCACAAAACAACATATTTGGTTGTGAGAAAATAGTTGTTGATAAAAAAATCCAACCGACTGAAGAGAAAAGCAAGAACCTCTAAATGTGGTTGTATGGAAACCATGAACCCTAGTTGAGAATCACTTGTCGAGTCATTTTCAAGGAACGTGTTGACAGTAACAAAACCGTGACTTTTGAGCCTTGATCGGCAAAGTCACCTGAATGCTGAGCATAACGTTACGAATTTTACCGTGTTCAATGGCATCTCTAAAGAGTACGAGGTTCATGGCGATGATTCCAGGCTCCATGTTGTAGTCCTCTAGCTGATCTTCCATGAACTTCTTTAACACCTTAAAATCATTTAGGTCTTCGTACACAGTGCCGTCTTTCATAAAATCCCCTGTAATCAAATTGTTAATATCAGCTGATGATTCTGTTTGCATAACATGCAATGCATGTTTTCACTGGTTTTGCTCACTTTCTCAAAGTAAAAGTTCAAGAAAGAAGAAAGAGAAATTTAGAAGTGGGGCCGATTACATACCAAATATTGGTGGCTGCTTGTTGGGACAGAGGTTGTGGTAGGTGAGGTCAAACATTGTACCCAGCTTGTCACTTAGGAGATTAACGAATGTTTCTCTGTCTGCATCATCAATGAGTCGATCAGCAAACACCCTGCAACGGAAAGATAAACATAACGTTTTTGCTTACATCTTCCAAAACCAGGATTCTTTATGAAACATGATTAGATGGGAAAGAAAGCTTAACCATCTCTAACAATGAACAACACTGAAATAACGACTGTCCTCTCAAAAGAGGAAACTTAAAACAAAAGTTTTATTAATGCTGCTAACTTTGGTGTTTTTCCTTAATAACGCGCGTCATTCATGTAAAACAGTTTGCAAGCTTCGAATTTGGGATGACTAACCATGATGTTGCTTGCATGTCTGATCTTGATGGTGTTGGAATGTCAAATCTTGATGGTGTTGGGATGATAAAATCTTGGTGTTGGAATGACTAATCTTGGTGGTGTTGGGATAACTAATGTTGATGGTGTGTTGGAATGACTAACCTTGATGGTGTTGGGATAGCTGATCTTGAGGGTGTTGGGATGATAAATCTTGGTGTTGGAATGACTAATCTTGATGGTGTTTGGATAACTGATCCTGATGGTGTTGGAATGACTGATCTTAATGGTGTTGGAATGACTAATTTTGATGGTGTTGGGATATTTGATCTCAATTGTGTTGATCTCAATTCAAAGATTGTCTTTCCGGGTACACAAATCCTCATCTTTCACGTATGTCCTAAGTTCTACTGACAAGATTGCCCTGGATCTTTAATCAGCTTGGCTTTATACTGTATGAAAACTTACCTGAAGCATTCATGTACCCAAAGTCTTGCGATGCTGTGCTTTGTGTCATGAAAATCTTTACTCGCCCGCAGCAGACCCTGGAACACCTGTCAAAAAAATAATTAGTAAGTACTTAGAAGAAGAGAGGTAAACTTAAAATTCTCTTTGCTCACGTCCATACTGACGTTCATTAGTGGACAATTCACATATTATTTAGGCGTTATTCTAAAGTTAGGGCCAAACCCAGCTTTATCGGTCTTGAGGGGAAGACGGGGGCTATAACGCAAGCACGATCCGGTAGTATGTTCTTCTTTGGAAACGGCTGGACCCTCTGAAATGCTTCTTGCTCTGTACGGCACAGCAAATTATTTCAGTTTTATGCTTCTTCAGTTATACCTTCAAGTTACCCGAGCATGTAATATGATTCCAGTAGAATACCATTTTTTTTATTCAAAACAAGCCAAGACTCACTCGAGTATAGACATTCTTCATTCAGTATGTAAATGAATTAGTTGCGAAGCAACTAACCGAGGTAAGTAAAGTGTTTAAAATAAGTTTAAACTCACCTTGGAGATATCCCTCAGATTAAACAGGTAATGGATCTTGGTTGGTGTTGGTAACATCTTGGAAACAATGTAGGAATAGACATCGATGGTAGCCTGATAACACCAACAAACAATAATGGTTAGAGTGGTCGGTGTGTAGAAATAATTGGGTAAACAGTGGTAAATACCCTTTAAATGTAGGAGAATAAATTAAACGCTAATAAATACTGAACTCTAGGCCCAAAAACTTAGTCTTATCACAAAGACGGAAGTGAATAACTGTTCACAAGGCAAGATATGAATAACCCATCCTATAGTAAGGAAAGTTTAAGATTTTCCTTTTCTCGTTATGTCAGGGTCCTAAAGTTCTATTGTACATTTCATTTGCAAAGAGCTTCAGACATAATTAATTTATTTAAGGTAGGTGTGGTCACGTGACCTCTAACTGCAGAAGAGCCTGTTGCTGGTCTCAGCCTAAGCGAGAGATTTATTGCTTACAACTAAACTAGATTGAAACATGGAAATGATGTTTTGAATGAGGTCCCATGCACTCTTGCGTATCTTCAAACATCAGCTTACACGGGTAAAAGAGATACAGATAAGCAGAGAGAATGGAAGGGTGTTGAAAAACAACAAAGGTAAAACATAAATTCATTTCTGTCACTCAAAAATGAATACGTAAATACCATTTGAAATGATTGGTACAAATGCGTTGGATTACAATACACGAAAGAAGAGAAACATGAAAAAAGTCACCTGTGTCATCAAATCCCCGAGGGGTTTAACATCTTCTTCGAAATCCTGAAGCTTCTGGTTGATCATAGTCCCAAAAATGCGCTTTATCTGACTTTCCTGATAGAAAAAGATTGCAAAACAAAAACAATCACAATAGATACCCCAACCTTTTTGTGTTCTTAGCACACTTTTTTTACTGTGCGAGTCATCAGTTACAGGATTAATCTAGCCCACATTTGTACCAAAAAAGAACACAGGTATGAAAACTTAACTCTCTTAGCGTATTCTGGGAGTGAGGAGGGGTTGGGTTAAAATATGGCGTAAAAAGGAAGAGACTTTTTTCAGCAAAGATTTATTACTCAGAAGGGGCATAGACAGTTTACGAACCATCAAAACTTTAAAGAAAGACTAAGTTGGAATCTTTGATACCGAACTAACTTAATGCTTTTTATGTCACTGCCCTAAATACACATTTATTTCTGTGATCAACAAGAGTGTGAAGAGTGGATGCTGATTTGTTAACGAGGGGCAGGAAAGGTGAAATACCTGTGGGAAGGTCATGTTGATTTGATTAAATCTGCTCTGAAGCCTCTTTGAGATGGGCATGCGACCACCGCCAGGGGGTCCCATAGAAGTCAACAGTAACATATCCTACAGCAGAATCAAAGTATGTGTTAGAAACAGCTGTTCATGTTGTTTAACTGCATCAGTTTTATAGAGCTTTGTGTTCCACTACTTCTGTTTCCTTATCAACGCTTACCTTGATATTCTTAACGATCTGTTTGGTCCTGTCGTACCAGAAGCCATAGTCTATCCACAGCCTTATGAGTTCCAGTGGTGGCTGCGAGCCAAATGTGTCTTTCGCAGGCATATTGAAGTCGTCCATAAACGTGACCATTAACTTGCCCCCAATGGGCACGTAAACACCTAAAACATGAAGAAAAGTTGATTGGTTGGCACGCACACGCCATAAGCACGAGAACCAGCTATACAGTAGACTCGCGCACACCTTGAACACAAGCACTCGCCACACAAAAGGCATGTAATTACCTTATAAACATACAACCATTTATCTAATGGGAATTAAACGAGGACATGCTCTATGGGTACAAACACACTTTACACACGTGGAAAACAATTGAACCGGCACGTAAACACCTAAGACTTGAAGAAATGTTGTTTGATGGGCATTCACACACCTTAAAAACTAGTCTCTAAGTGACTCCCTATGTAAAAAGCATAGACGGACGTAATGTATAAAGAGAAACCATTTCATCTTAGCGGTGATACAGATAATGAGTGATGTTATATTTTACACGCTCTAATAATTAATGGTGAGCAGTATTCTCAAGGAGGACATGAGGGTTTTCAAATGCATTGATGACTAAAATAGAATTTCATCATCTGTCAGAGATCTATCGTAGTTTAACAATATCGCAAAAAAAACCCGAAAAACTGTTCCGGTAAACTCATAGAGTATAAAATACATCCGCATTACCTTTGGTACGTTTCTCTACCCGGCTTTCAATGATTTCTTGAACGTTGTTTGAAGACGTCTACAAATGGTTAACAAAACAAATTCCAGTGACTAGATAAGTCTTTCAACACAAACAGTAGATAAATCCTTATTACATAGGAATGTTGCAGCACCGTCCTTATCACGATGTATTTTGTAATTATATTGCCGTCAAGTCTATTCTCTTTTGTTCCTGTGTTTTTCAGTTATCCTGCAAAGGTGTATGAGGCCAACGATTCCTTCCTTGGTATACTTTTCTTTTTTTCAACACTTGTTTGCTACAAAGCGTGGTTCTTGTTTTTGTTGAGTCATCTTCAACGTAGCTCTTTATTGTATAGATATGAGTGTCTCAATGTAAATACGTCACTCGTAGATTTCATACGAAACTATATCCGGGATTTGAGTGACATATTTCCAGCTCCTCACTAGTGAAGGTATCGCTGACTTCATTACTTTGCTACCCGCTCATTTCGCTACGCTTACTCGTGGAATCTCTTTTTTCCTCTCGAAGATAAACTTCAAATGTTCGCACAACCGTGTAATATCCTCTATATCTTTCCAACAGAAACTGGGGAAACGAAAATCTATGACATTCATATGATTTTCCCATGATACACTACAATTACTTCTGCGAGTAAAATTGTTGGAAAACCCGACACAAAACTACAAGACACTGAGAATACATTTTGAACTCTGTCTAGAATGAGGAAACATTTTGAAATCGCCGAGCTACAGTTAGTGTCACAATGTAACGTGCTTATCGTGGTAAGCTATACAAACCTGTGCCGACATGTTGATAGTCAAGATGCTGTAGGTTTTAGGGTCGAGTCTCTGTAGCACCTTCTGAGCCACAGACGTCTTGCCCGTGCCCACTGGGCCTGTGAGAAGTACAGGTCGCTTGGCTTGGATCAGGTTGTACACTAGGAAATCATAGCGGACTGTATCCACTGTAGGTACCATGATCTTGTAGAACGGCACGCTGAAATTGCGGCATGAAAGCTACGTTATTAATATGGCTTTTAACCCTTCATTTTTAATTACCCTTCATTCTTTATAAACCCTTCATCCTTTATTAACCCTTCATCCTCAATTAAGCCTTCATCCTTAATTCACCCTTCATCCTTAATTCACCCTTCATCCTTTGTTAATCCTTTATCCTCAACTACCCCTTTATTATTTATTAACCCTTCATCTTCAATTAACCCTTCATAATTTATTAATCATTCATCCTTAATTAACCCTTCATCCTTAAGATAGAGGCGGAGAAACTGAGCAAGAGTGCCCCGTCTAGAGCTTCAGGTTTTAGATAAGTCCCCCTCCCCCCTCCCATCCTAATATAAAGGCGATGGAGCTAAAATATAAGGCGTATAGTGTCAAAAGTATGTTTTTTTGTTCTATCTGTTTTAGTTTTGGAATAGTGCTGTTTATAACTCAGAGGAACACAGAGTCACTAGTTGCTATTAAATCTGTTTAACATACGGAGTTAGTGGTGTTTTTCTGTCTTTTGCTAGTGGCAATTTTTAAATAACCCCCCTCCCCCTCTCTAACAAGCCTCCGGGGGCTTATTTGAGCGTTTACGGTAATGACAACGAGGGCCCCACGGGTCATGCATAAGCATGTAAGCCTGCACTGGACCCTAGAGATAGTAGGAGAATTGGTGTATGCAGCCTTGGACAGCTGTTTCAGCCTTGTTGGGCCTCATTACGTTTACATTCTTATTCTTCCCGAACTTTATTAGTATCAAGAGGCACAGTAATGCCTGTTCAAGACTCTATGTTTGGTACAGTACTTACCTTGGGTTGTAGCGCCATCCACTTCTCAGTTTGTCCTCCCACAGTGCCCACTGTTTTTGTTTACTCTCAACATAATACTCGTACACCGTATCCTGAAAGACAACACGACGCTACTTACTTATTTTTCCAACATTAGTCTAATGTGATAACGCTTATTTCTACTCGGCAGGATAGTTTGAACAACATATTTTGACTTTAGTTAAAAATAGCTTTTCAACGTTTAGAATTATTTGCTAATTTTTGTTATATCAATTCAAACAAACAATTTCTTTTTTCCTGATACATGTCAAGCTACTATACCGATACACCAATAACACCCTTTAATTTTTCATCTTTTTCACCGTTATTAAAAAGATAGAGATAAGAAACATTCTAGTTTTTGTTTCACGACTTTTTAGAGCAACTACTCATCAAGAATCATCGTTGATATAATAATAATAATAATGATAATAATAAAATTTATTATTATCATTATTATCATTTTATTATTATTATTATTATTATTATCATCATCATTCTCTGTTTTCGACTTTTAAGTCAAAAACGTTTTGACTTTAACTTTCTCTAACATTTTTTGCCTTTTAATTATTTTATCAATTTTAGCGAGTGTTATGACAACATTATTATCATTAATATTAACATTATTATTATTGTTATTAACGTTATTGTTATTATTTATAATAAAAAGAAAGATATTGAAATTGATGCAATGTTATACGATATGTTAGATTAGAATAGAATATTTAGGATGGCCAACTCGAGTCCTTCAAAAATTCAGGTTTGATGTAATAAAAAGAACTAAACAAATTAAGCTAACTTAGTAAGCAGATTCAATCTCTCTATTCGATGCATATCGAGAGAATCAGAAGGAGTAGAAAGTTGTAGGCTGATGGGACAGTTATGGTAATGTTAGAAAGCAAAAGAGTGTTCTAAAAACTGATATACTGTGACGAAATTAAGCTTATTAAACATAGGAAGACCTCCGTCCAAACAGGAACTTTTCTTACCTCAGGATAAAAAAAATGTTTCAAGCCCCCTTTTGTATTTTGCAACTACAGAACAATTACACATTGCGAGAAACTGCAAGTGTATATTGTTTAAAAAATACAGGATCGAAAAACTATGACCGACCTTGGCAGGAAACTGTCCTTCGAGTTCCCGCAAGAAATTGTCAATTTTCTTCCTGCTGTCCTCATCCACAGTCGCGCCAATGGACCAAATAAGGGAGAATTGGAACCATAGTTCAATGATGCGGGGGTAATTCTCATCATGGGCGTGTACCTTCAAGCCAATTAGCACAAAATTAAATTCCTCTTTTGACACTAGTGGGTTGCAAGAAACTTGTACAAATTCCTCATATTCTTCGTTATAGATTGGATGTTACTGAACAACGATTAACACACTGTTCGTACGCGATTCAAAGAGTTGATACAAAACCTGTTGTTTGTTTTTAGCAAGCTGCATCTCAATTTCTAAAAAGCCAACGTTTTCTAAGTGGTACAAATTTAAAAAGTGCATCCTGTAAGGTTTCATGTTTGTCTTTAAAAGTACTATGTGCAACACATTATCGTATAGGTAAACATACTTGATAAACATTCAAGTCCAGCAGCTACCAGCTTGTCTGCTAACTTAAACATAATTTCATCTTTGATATCGCAATATTAGTTCAAAGCCTTGGCGGTCTGTTAAACGCAACATACTTTACAAACCATTTGAGCGAAAAAAGATTGAAAAGATGAGTTGTTAGACTATCGTAAAAGAAGCATAAGGGTAGAAAAATGAGGTAGCGATTTTCTTTCAAAACCCCTAATACAATCTGTTAGCCCCGTAAATTGGTCAATTGAGTATTATATAACAGCAGTGTATATGCAAGGAAAACCTTTATTATTACACCTTACCCCATTTTCTTCAGTAGCCAAGGCGTCAAACAATATGCACAAGGAGGCCACGGAGTTCAACTGCGATGAGGGAATAAGCTCCTTGCAGTTATTTCGCCGGAAGTCCAAAACCTTTTGAACAAACTTGTCAAACAACCGCTGAAGATGTTCCACTGAAGACTGAAACCATAAAAGATCTGTTTGTCAGTATTCCCAGGCAGAAAAGATATTTTCGCAACTTAGAAATAACGAAAAAAGTTCTTACCCTGTCTGTTCTTCTACTTAGCCAGGAGTCGACATATGGCTGCCAACCGAGATCCCCATAATCGAAGTACACCATGCCACATCGGCTGACAGTAGCAGGAGATGCTACTGCAAGATCCTCGACTTCAAAGAGCAGTGATACCTGATAAAGTTAGTAGAGGGCACACATTAGAAATACCAGTAAGTAATGACGTTTCTCATCCTCATCACTACCACTACAAATCACCACGTTCATAATCGTCACTACCACTACACATCATCACCATCACTACCATTACACATCATTACGACCATAAATCACTACCACCACACATCATCACCATCTCTACCAAACATCATCACCATCACTACCATTTCACATCATTACCACCATAAATCACTACCACCACACATCATCATCTCTACCAAACATCAACACCATCACTACAACTAAAGATCATCATCACTACCACTACACATCACCTTCAAAGTCATCAATACCACTTAACATCATCACCACCAAATCATCGCTACCATTAGACATTACCACCACCATTGTCATAACTACCACTAAACATCACCACCGTCACCACGACATCATGGCTATCATCATCATCACCATGACAGCCATCAAAATCATAAACACAGTCCTTACTGTCACTATGCCATCGCTTTATCATTCTTTCGCCATCGCCAAAAACAGCAAAAATTAAAAGTGTGACTACAGCAAGACAATTTTAAAATAAGTGCGAACAAGAAAAGAAAACCGCACGTCCTTGAAGTCCTTAAAAACAATCAAACCCACATTTTACTCAAAAAAGAAACCATCATGCTTTTAAAGACACTTCAATATTTCAAAGACCAAACTTTTTTAGTGTTACCGAGTTAACGTCTTACCTACTCTACATTAGAAAAGGGATGAAGTACTAGGTGCAGTCAAAAGTTGGTAACAAACCTGTTCAGGCATGGCAATACGCTCGCCATTGATAAGGGTCAGAACTTTATTGTCATCCATCACAGAGTTCATTGACTCAATCCACAATGTATCGACTGGAGCATCAAACAAAATCCACTTCTCGTCTGGTCGCTCGTCTAAACAAATAAAGATACATTATTTGGAGGTAATTCCTTATAATCTAAGTCGAGAGTCTCAACAATATCGAGTAAAACTCTACAACACAAAGTGTCTTCCAGTGTAAATGGAAAAGGGGGAAATAAAAAAATGACACATTGAAAAATCTGTTATCAACTCTTCAATAGATTTAAAAACTGAAATGAAGCATCAGCAACAGCACTACTACAACCAGCAAAAGCACAACCATCACCATTGGCACTAGTAATACCACACCACCAACAATACCACTGCAATCATAACCACCAACACAATCACCAGTGACATCACCAAAACCATCAGAGAAAACATCACCAGCAACACCATCAATCACTTAGAGCACCAACACTACCCTCATCAACAGCACCACCACCACGACCACCATCAAAAACTAACAGCCACACCAACAGCATCACCACCATTAGAACTAGCACCATCACCATCACTAACAGCCACACCAACAGCATCACCACCAGTAGGACTAGCACCATCACCATCACTAACAGCCACACCAACAGCACCCCCACCATTAGCACTAGCACCATCACCATCACTAACAGCCACACCAACAGCAC
>JAOBRD020491597.1:0-17424 GCA_027575215.2 Hydrozoanthus sils | reverse complement strand
CCCAACAACCTCTCTCTCTCTCTCTAATATGCCTGGAAGGTCCAAAAATAATTAAGCCTCCCGAGGCGTACTAGAGAGTTTGCGGTAAAATCAAGAGAACGAAGCGGGAAGATGCCCAAGTTTTTATGTTGGAGCATCCTGCTAAAAAATGAAACGAACGAGAGAAACGCACTCAAAACTACGCATTCCAAGTAGGAAAACTCACTATTCTACATTTCTGTCAAGACAAAAACTTTTGTTTCAGGTTAATGCTACGTTTATCGAAAATGAAAAATGTATTTCTCATCGACATCAATTCTCTCGAAATTTTCGCGTTTACACTTGAGAGACGATAGGGACGAGTTGGTTTGTCGTTGTGAGTCGCATGGATTTCTTTGCTCGAGTTTCAGATTAACTTGAGTATAAAACTAAATGACTCGTTGCCAAAAATGCGTGTGCAAGGATTTTGCTATTTTCGAATCAAGTCTAAACACCATCGGCATTTTAAAATCAAATACAGCTTACATACGCTGAAACCCAAGTTAAAAGATTAAAAGAGGAACGATTTGAATTTTATCAGTAATTATATACACATAACTTGCGTAGGGACTTACATTAGGGAAGTACTGTTTGTTGGATTCTGCAAGCCACTCACTCCCTTTTGTTTTCTGCGTTTTATAGTCTCCACTAAATACTTTTTCCGTCTCATTCATGCTGAAAACACACACAGCTGCGCCGCGCAGGTCATTTCTGAAAGAAAAAAAAATCAGTTTTTCATATTTGCCACCGACGAGATTTTCTTAGCAGGAACTTGTATGCTGAAAAGAAGATATATATCTAGAACTAGACAAAAAACAAGAACTTTTTTTAGAAAAGTCTCAGACCTGCATGTAGCAGCCAAAATTTTGAACTAGACAAAATTCTCTGCTTTCAAATTGTTGAATTCCTTAAATTATAAAACTGACAAGCCGGCTTGGTTTTTATACACAATAATATTTATTACCAACTGATAATTAGTCATAAATATCACCTACACGTTTCCACACGTCATATATATCATTCGGCCAAAACAACATTGCTAAAATCAAATTTACTTTTTCATGCTGCACCTCAGAATTAGAAAGCGTTTCAATATATTCAGACTTCACGAACATTTTGTAACGGTTAGCGACTCGAGTCTTGGTAACGATCAGTTTAACTAAATCAAGGCGACGGACAAATAAACGCGCGAGAACTGGGGCTAAGAGAAAAAATGTCAAGTAAGGGGGTGGGGTGGGGACTGGCTTGATTCATTTTCTCAACCCCAGTTCTCGCCGCGTTTACTTTACCTACGAACTAAATGCGAAAAAATACGGACTGCTCATAGTCTCCAGTTTAACTGCATGGGCAAGGTATAATTCTTAATTGTAGACTAAATTACACTAATCAACTTACGGTTGGGACGAAAACACTGCATAAAACGATTGGCTTCTTTCATCCCAGAAAACATCCTCTGAAAACAAACAATTAGGTCGATTAATTGGTTGGGATCAAAGTAAAAGAAAGTAAAATTAACTGTTCAGTGGAAAAATTATAATCATCCAAGGAATCATGGTAGCTTTAATTACAGTACAACAATCAGACTCAGGAAAAGATTCCACTTACGAATTTCATTGAAGTAAAACGGGAAGTCTCCGGGTATGGAACAGTTCAGTCTCGCCTTCGTGAACGTTACAAATTTTTTGTTTGTGAATGGCTCGCCAACATCACCCTAAACACGCGAAATATAAAGAGTTTAGCTCGCTCGAATTCATTATAACCTTTAAAAGTCTGTTTCTTTGGTTAATGGACGGAACAGTATGTAGTTCCATATATTTACAGGGAGATAAATAAAAACAACGAAAGCATTTCAAGAAGACACTCTTATAATTACCTTGCAAAGTCTGGCCACCCGAGAAAATCGGACTTTCCCGCAATTTGTGTTTTCTACTGCAGTCTCCCGAAAGAAAAAGTAAATATATTGTCCAATTGCAAAACTCTTCACAAAGTCTGGATCTGAAGGAAGAAACAAAAGAATTCTTTAACAATTAATTATCTAGACATTAATATAAAAATAATAATTTTAAAAAAAGAAAAAAAGTACTCTGTTTATATAAAACAATTTACTTGCCATTTAAGAATTTTTCTCCATTCACACGAAGACGTCTTGCTCTTTGTTTGAATCCAACACTGACAATATCTGACCTACTGCTCTCTCCATAGTAGAAACGGTCTAAATCTATAATAATACCAATAATAAAAAATTATGAGAGCAATTTCAACAGCAGTAATACTTTTGTAATAATTATAATAATTATTATAATAATAACTGTAATAATAACAACAACAATAAAAATAATAAGTAGTAATATGAGGATGTTAATATCAAATAGCGGCAGTGATGAACATGAGGATGTTAATATTAAGATGACAGATCAGCAATTAACAGTTATCAACATTAGTTTTAGATTATGATTTTTATATATGTATATATATATATTTTATTTATTTTCTTTATTTTTATAGATTATCATATCTTTTAAGTTTCACTTTGCTCACAGTTTATGCTCTGAGCCCTGTGTTGCTATCTAACACTGCATACAGATAGTTTTACTGCCCATGAAAATAATAAAAATAATAATAACAACAATAATAATACTTGACTTTGAAATAAAATTTATCAAGAAAACAAACGCAATCAGTTTGTTGCGTATACTATACATATATGCTATATAATAATTAAATTTAGTCAGCTTAATAATGATATCAGATGATGTTGAAATGTTGCAACAAGCTGATTGCATTTGTTTTCTTGATAAAAAAAAACAATAATAATAATAATGGTAAAATAATAATACAGTGGAACCCCGATACAATGATCTTCCATATAACAATTTTCCCAGTATAACAATGAAAATTCTATGTCCCTGTAACAGTAAAATGTATGCAACACAACCCTGATATAACAATATAATTTTACTGCTCCATCAGTGGCACATTGTTATTTAGGTTAGGGTTTTAGAGTTCCACTGTATTAACCCTTTAAGCCCCAAACATGACAAATGTTGTGTTGGTAAATTCTCCCAAAGAGGACCCATACTTTTAATATAACCAGCTTAATTTGGCTTTTCATCTTCATTTGTTCATTTTGTTTGATCATTTTCCATTTTCTCATTACCAAATGACTTATTTTGTAAGTGTTATGTAAGGAGAAGTTAAATGTTGATAAACTGTCTGTATTAACAATACAATACCGTATATACCGTGTATAAGCCGAGAATTTTGCACAATAACTATTCTGATTGGCCATTTACACGTCTTAAAATCTGTCAAACTCTTCGTCATCAGATTCCCTGAAAAGCGTGTCCCATTCTTCAGCGGTAATCATATCATCATGTGGGTTTTAAAGTTCGGTTCCATCTTGGTTAAATACAGCTTCATTGGCGACCATATTTTCGTCATGTTCCTGCCAAAGCATATCATCCTCTGTGCCATCCATTGCATTGCTGATGCCACATTTCTTGAATGATTTCACAATGTATGCTGTCTTCAGCTCTGCCCACGATTCGCATGATTTTCCGTGATTTGCACATTTAGTCTTGGGCATTTTTGAGCATGACCTCATCCTTCCTCCACTCTCTAACTTGTTTTTCATCAACACCAAACTCTCTTGCAGCAGCAGTATTATTCACTCGTTTTGCAAAATGAACAACTTTCAGCTTTAATGCAGCATCATATCGCATTCGTTTTGGTTTTTTAAGCATGACTGTTTTTCTAGCATCCAAAACACAATGTGTGCACTTGTCTGGAAAAATGTGTGATTTCATCTGTTTACTTCACAGGTCAATGAACACAGACAGTGTGGTGTGAGAATGAGCTGTACTGATTGGCCGAACCAGGCTATTTTTCCCATCCTTCTGTGTTGCACGTGCTTTGAATAAAGTTTATTTTAAATGATAATTTTCTTCAAATTTTAACACACGAACAATTGTTTAACTATTTCATGAGAAATATGCAGGTACAAAAAAAAATTTTTTTGGGTGTCAATTTAAAAACTTCCAAAAGGGGGTCGGCTTATACAAAGGGTAATACCTAAAACCAACTTTTGGGGACTTGAAAATAGGGGTCGGCTTTTATAAAGAATCGGCTTATACACCGGTATATATGGTATGGTACACATGACAACAGACAGCATAATGATTTACATTAATGGTGTAAAACAGACTGCCTGGGTGATAACTTGAGTTGAAAACCATTGATTTTAATAGTTCAGAGATTTTTTTTTCAGTAAGTTGCTCCCAAAATCTTTTTAAAAATAGTTTCCAATTATTTTTCTTTACGAAACTCTTGATGTTTCTATATACCATATGCATCCCAGATATTTTAAGATAAATTGGTCAGAAAAATCTTCATAAGTGTGAAAGTAGTCTAATAATTTTGTGTCTCAAGAACAAAGTTCTATACCTGATAAAATGCCTGTGCTGTGGCTGTGGGGACTACGGTTGAGTGTAATATCCGGTTGACGTAAAGGGACAACTCTTGAGATATCAGATCGCTAAAAGATGAAAGATGTACAATTAATCAGTGCCAAAGCAGGGCAAAATTATATGGGGGCAGAGCTTGGCAAAGTGAACTGCCTTTACAAGCACTCATTATAAAACTAATTAACATGAGCTCTTATATTAAATATCAAAGTAAGATCACAATGTTTCCCTACAAAAAAATAGAAAACTCATGTATTAAAAAAGATATTTTTTAACTCAAAAATTATGTGGGGCCCCCCCCCTTTGCCAACCCCTCCTCTAGCTAGTTATTGCACTGTTTATAACATAGAGGGCAAAATTACTTTGAACTGATTGGATAACAGCGGGGCTATTTTTTCTTAATTCAGGGCAAAATTACTTAGCGCTAATTGGTCGCTGGTACACTTTCAAAAATTTCCGAAGATTTTAAGAAAATTTCAGAAAGTATCAAGAACGCCTTAGAAACATTTTCCAAAGATTTCCGAACATTTCCGAACACCTCTGAAGATTTTCCAATTTTTTTAAAAAAACATTAAAATGCCTTAGAAATGATTTAAATCCCCTTCAGAAGACTTCCGGGTGTTTTCAGAGGTTGCAAAGATTTCTTGTTGGATCCTGCAGAGAATGAAGAATTTTGCCCTCAATGTCATAAACATGTAATCGCCCGGTTCCTTGTAAAATTAAGGATTGATATCACTTGTGTTTTCATTTTTTTCCAAATTACCCTCGCTGCTCAAAAAAGTTGTAAACACTCATGAAATTAATCCTTAATTTTACTCGGCCCCATGCGATTACCTATACTAATACCTGTCTAGCTCGTTAGTGTTCCAAGCTGCCATGATCTCTACAAGACCAGTATTACTACATAATGAGCAACAACAGTGTAACACTACCAGCAACAATAGTTAATTCCTTTTCTAAATGTCTTAAAGATTATTTTGCAACTTACACTTCTCCATGAACACAAAGTATTTGCATGTGAGTTTGTACCACAAGCCAGGACTGTGTAATTTGTGAGAATAATTTCCTTGATAAAGTTATAGCACTCATCCTACAAAAAAAGTATTTTATATTATTTATATATAACAATAAACTTGCAAGTACACAGAAAAAGTACTAAGACTTGGCAGACAAAGGAATAAACCTTTACTTATGCTTTACATCTGTAGCAATTTTTAAATTTAAAAAAAATTAAATCTAAAATTTTTGAACTTTTAAAAAACTTTTATATTTTTATAAATATGGAGTTATCCACCAAAATTAATGATAATCTCAAAGCTCCGAGTTCCCTTGACTTGGTGCAAAAGCATAAAATTGGTTGACTGTGTTTCTTGACAAAAAGAAGCTGAAAATTCAGTTATAGTGACTTAGATTCATTTTTATGGGCAACTGACTTAATGAAAGTTTTACTTAAGGCCAAGATAACTTTACAGCCAAGGATCCCTTTAAGGAACCTTAATTAATGTAAATGGGACTCAGGATTATAGTAGCTACAGTACATAATACATAATTATTTAACATACCATTGAGTTTTTCTTCATGTTTTTGCAATTGTTCTTGGTACTGTTGTCTGATTTCATGGGAATAACCTATAGACAAAATAAACTTTATGTTAACTAATAATAACAAAAATAATAATAATAATAATAATAATAATAATAAAAGTTTTAGGAGCATTATTCAAGCTCAATGCTCTACAAAGCAGTTTAAAAAATATCGAAATGCACATGTATCTTAAAATTTTGATATATCTTGTAAAATGTTTAAATGTAACCTAAGTAAGTAGGCTTAATTAAAAGCTTTTTGGAAAAGAAAGGTTTTAAGATTTGATTTAAAAGATGCCAGAGGGTTACAATTTCTTAAATGGTAAGGCAGGGAGTTCCATAGTTTCAGCGCAAAGACAGAGAAACCTCTATCCCCATAGATGACAGATTTAGATATTGGAGAAGTTAATAAGTTCTACTGACTTATGGATCAGAGTGAGCAGACGGGTTTGTAATGTTGAAGTAAGTTCAAGATGTAGTGAGGTGCCATGCCATTAAGAGTAACTACCAATTAAAGACCCACAAAGAAAATAATTATGAGCTAGATAAATGACAGAATCATTCCCAATCTATAAAAATTACTAAAAAATGTAAGCATTTTCCTAACATATGGAGTTAAGTTTAAAGCTTCAAACCATCATTTTATTTTAAAATGCAAATGGATGCCAAATTAATATTTTACTAAGATAGTTGATGAACAATCTCTAAAAAATAATAACGATAAAAACAAGTTATAGCTATATAACTATAGTTAAATAATAGTATTGTGAATTGATTTAATATATTAATAATAATAATATAAATTAAATATTAGGAGGCCCAGCTAAAACTATCCTGGATAAAAACTTCTTAGAATCTTACCTTAACACTGGTGATGTTATCCAGGTTGATTTGAAAGATGAATTCTCTATAATAAAAAGTTATTTTCAGTAGAGTTTACAACAATCGAAAACACAGAAGGTTTTTGTCCATAAATTTCTAGTGCTTAATATATAGTTTATTTTTCAGTACCTAGGTCTTGTTGAATTTTTCGATAATAATGTACTGAAATAGCTAAAACTGAACTTCAAGGAGCTGAAGATTTCTCTTTTATTCTCAGTATGTAATACACCTCACCAGGGAGGGAGGGAGGGGGGGGAGGTATTACCTATATTTGGGTGATAGGTATGACCATTTTGGGGGTTAAAATAGTTAGTCCAGTATTTTATAGGGGCTGTTAAAGATTTTAAATTATTTTTAAACAAAGAGATATTGTTTAGGGTAGAAGGTTTTCATGCCTTGGTTTTTTAGCCTAGGGTATACGTATTTTGGGGATTTTTTTCCATCGGTCATCTTTATCCTTTTATTAAACCCCAAAGTACACACCCCAGGGCATCTACATACCCATCCAACATTTTTCCTATGAAATATTATGTAGCATTAATTCACTTTATTTCAATCCCTACCCTAACTTGTTCAGTCAGTCTAATTTCATTTCCATTTACACTTTAATTTCTTACAACATAAACTGGATGACTTTTGATATTGTAGTATTGCTCATGATACAAGGTTTTGTTTGTTACTTTGGTAAAAATACAAGAAGATGGGCTATGCACATGGCCATGTCTAAATACCCACTAAACATTCTTACAGCATGTATGAAGAATAGGTTCAAAATTGATTTGTTTACTCAATTGTGCACTGACAAAATCCCAGATGTTGTGTGACCCTTGGTGGTGTTTGTTATGTCTGCAAACTCACCAAAGCAACTAGTACATATACCTATAGCTAGTGCAAAATGTGTTAAAAAGAAATAAACAAAATTTGACCTCTTACAAAGGCCATATAGCCAGTTGATGGGAAACTTGCAACTTGAAACTTAATTACATTAAGTGATAGACAAATGATTGGGTATCAAATTGTCTCTAATGTGTACACATAAAAATACAAATTTGGAGGCAATATTCAAATGACAAAGCTAAGTACATTAACTCTTAATTTTAAGCTCTGGCAATCAAACTGCATCCTAGCTCCAAAATATTTCAAACACCTTGTAAACTAGCTTAAGAAGTCAACCATTTTAAAACAAGCTTTTTGTACATATAAAGTTTTAGTTTGAATAGATAAAAAGCTCCTCAAAAATGACATTTTATTCTTAAGTTAGTGCTGGATAGTCAGAGCCAGCTTTTATGCCCATTAGATTAATATTAGTACTTGATCAACAAATTAAAGTAAACAGATTTTAAATTCCCCATTTCTGTTTGTATGGTTTCTTATTTCTATCTGGGTGTGGGGCCCAAATCATTACTAATATCAATGTCATTGAAGAGGCATGTTTTGCCAATTCCAGAGCATTTTCATCACACCTAGCATTTGTTTGTATGAAGCATGCATTTATTGATTTAGTTTAAAGCAGACAGGCTAGGAACAAAACAACTTTGAAAAATACAGCTGGGATTTACATGTCCTCTGATTAAAATCTTTTGAAATCTGCTGGATTCACATGTGGCCTTATTATTCTGTAAGTTAATACTAAGATGCTCCTGTGTATCAATGATATATCCAGCTGGAAAACTGACCAACACCTTCAGTAAGCTGCAGTGACTTGATATTATAATAACAAAACCAGATCTGACATGAAAGGCAGGGAGTCAAGGGGTCAGAAAAATCAAGAATAGCATGCAAAAGTCCAATTGTTTCAGATAAAATTGATCATATCAAACTAGTACTAAAAGAAAAGAAATTTAAAACTGCATGCATGTATACTATGTTATTATTTCAAATTACTTCATCAAAGTTTACAACTGGTACCAGCTATAATTATATAATAATCATTTATAAGCTTCAACACTGGCCAGTATTTCAATAAAATCTTCATTTAAGTCTATAAAAGTAGTTGCTGAATCTTGACAAGTTTACAGTAAGCCAGTTTCATTGGGACTGCTGCAGTTTTTGTAGAGTTCCCAATGTTGTGAAGGTAACTTTGAAGAAAAATAAGAATTTGTTGGTTTTATCTCAAATTTTGGATGCACAACCTGTTTATGTTTGTTTTCCAACACAGCACATTAAGCAAACAGTATAATCAAAATATGATACATTCTTATAAATTTTCATTGGCATATATAAAACTGAATGTGTAGCTAAGTCCAGAATTGAAAAGTTAATTTAGGCTATTATTTCTCAGCTTTTTTACAAAAAAATTTGATAGTACAATACTGACTGAACATCTGTGATCAACTTACAGACATGCAGCAAATGTGCACAAATTTATCAAACTGAAGTGAGTAAGAATGTCCCAGTACTAATCTAAGAGCTACCAATACCCTGACTAAACATATATCAATCCTCTCCCTAATTTGTCCACTTGACTTTCAAGCCACATGTACATGTGTATATAGTTAAATATTTATAAGCACTTTTGATTAATATGTATATGAATAGAGACAATTTAATACAAAAACATTTCCCTTTTTAATTTCTAAATCTATTCATCTACAATTAATTGCTTAACAAAAGTTACCTTGATTTTTCCACTTGAAGTAAAAATGATAGTTTTAGCATGTGGTTTTCTAATGGTCTTTAATGTTTCATGAACACTTAACAAAATAAAACCATAGAACTTTATAAGATGCGAAATGTAACCAGCTAGGATAGAAGACATTATTGATTAACAAAGAAAACACAGAAAATTTAATGAAGGCAATAAATCCATGTTTGATTGTTTGAAGAAAACAAATTTCTTTCTTAAATTTCGCAACAAAACCTCAACATAGCAGTTTAGTAACTGAAGTTGAAAATTGGGAAACAATTGACTTCCTTTTCATTTTGCAAGATGGAGTTGTCTATTTAACCAACTGATAAAAATTTCAAGTACTTTAAAACAGACCCTATGGGTCTCTGTCTTAATCCTAGTGCTACTAATTGTACTCAACACTACTGTACATACTTCACCTTTCCTTTAGGATAATTATAAATGACTTCTATTATTCCTGACCTCGCAACATAACAATAAAATTTAAGGAATACCATACCTTGAACCAACAAGCAGTTGGTTGTTTCTTGAGTCAAGAACCAGCTTCGTGTAATTAGCTGCATTTGGATATGAAAATTCTTCTAACTCGGCATCTGACAATGTGATAAAATATCAATATTATTTTAAAAATTAACATTAATTTTTTCAAAATATCTCACAGGAGCAGCCTGAAATAGCTTATAGGGTAACATACTGGTAGAATCTAAACTAATTAGAAAAGAAAATCTTCAAAATACTTTACTTTCAGTCAAACTTTGTGCAAATTTGTCATCCTTATGAAGAGTGTTGTTTTTGTTAACTTATTATCTAGTTCAGTAAAAATAGCTCAGTTATCAAAATTCTTAAAAAACAACTTCTTAATACTTTCAAAACTGCATTCTTACATTTGTAGATCAAGCAATCTTAATCTTTACAAACTTTCATGTGTCCACAAAACAACACTTAAGACAAGGTTATATATATATTTATAATACATACTTTTTTGGCATAACTGGTTCTAGAATGGGTTATTAACTTTTTTAAATAATTATCAAATAAAATACGTCATATGCATTATACAGAGAAAAACATACAGATGCTACAAATTTATTTCTATTTGAATTTACCAGCTTAAAAAAGGTTACAGCCACATGATAGCATGAAAATGGGTGTAAACTATTCACAAAACAATTTCCTTCCTTTTATTATTAGTTTGTACTGTTTCAATCTCAAAATTAAGTTTGCCAAATGAATGCATTAATATCTTATAACCAATCCCTTTGCGTCAACACAATAAACATAAGTGGAACTACTTCGTCAAAATATTACACAAAAACAAGCCCACAAGCTTGTTTCTATGTACATATATAGATAAAAAGAAGAACAAAATAAAAGGAAGCCGCCGGGAATTTGTGAACAGGAAATGAATCTAAACACTGTCTAACCACAAATACAGAGTGGATACTATGTGTATGAGGTATGACAACCACTGCTGCAAATACTTCTTGCATAATATTGGCTTATTTACTGGTCTCGATAATTATCTTTATGGGTAGTCTTGCTGCCCCCTAAAATGCCAATGGTGAGCTGAATGCAAAGGTATTTCTATCCATAAATCATCTTATATAGGTCTGATAAAAATTTTCAAATTTTCAAAAAGGGACCTGTGTGAAAAATATTTTTAATACAAATCTCAGTTTATTCTATTAATTTTTTAAAGAGGGAAAAGCGAGTAACACTTTCTACTAAATTTTACACTTTGAACATAAATAATTTTTTAAAAAAAAAACCAAAAAATTATGAGGATTTTCGGGAAATGAACCATGACTTAAAGCTGCCACATGTAATGATACTGCGAAAATATTGATCGAATAAAACTAGTTGTCGCGTGAAAATTAAAACAAAACAATTCATGCAATACTACAATATATAAACTAAAACACGATTGTTCAAAATATCATGAGAGATTCTTATAGGTAAAGAATATAAGAACGCTACAGACGGGTATAATTATTAACAGAAACGCCAACTGTATTTGACCCTTTCAACAGCTCAGCTAGTTCTTGCAAATCTAATACTTTGCAAATTCCCGCAAGTTTGTTCAGCTTTAAGACAAATTAAAGACGAAACAATGCCCCGTAAAAAGAAAAAACAGGTTGTAACAAGGTAGAACCGAAGTCGCCTGGTTTAATAAACAATTTTAGGTGACGCTTAATTCATGTCTCTTACAGTCTAACAACCTTAGGGTTCGTTGATTAAAAATCGACAAATACCGAACTCTCTCTATTCTAACCGCTATCAGCTGTTTTATACTGTTTCAAATTGTATCAGTCGCTCTGGTAATAGTAAATTTTATTCATATATCTTGCAATTCGTGGCGTTCGTAGGAATTTGACTTTGGTTGTAATGGGCCTATAACCCACGCGTTTGGAACTATTTCTCCTAATCCGCACGTATCTTGGTTGGTTCACTCGCGATCGTTTTCTGTGAGATATTACATCAAATTCTCGCCCACCCTGTTTAGGAAAGAAAACGATTTTCGAAGGACATGCGGTGTCCTGATAAAACTCCAGACAACAACAGAAAGACTTTAAAAACGATTCAATAAAACATTTATCACCGCTAGGAAATGAACTATGACAAGAAAGTGTCGATTTGATGACGCACTGACCACAAGTCCCAAAGTGTCTACAGAGCACATAACGAAACCTGCACTCTCAGATATCACACATTTCGGAAAAAATCCCTTTGGAAAAAACGCAAACCTTATTCCGGAATTGTTCTGGTTTTTTTAATGGACGACTACGTGATGTTTGTATAAACTTTTGTTTTACCACAAATGTATTTCTTGTTTAACTACATGTTTGTTTTTGATCAATCAACGGAATGAAAATTGATGAAAGCCTTAATTAGAATACGTTGTAACATTATCGGTGCCGAAGAGATCTTGTCGTGTCGCACGCATGTACGTTTAGCAAGGTGAAAAGACACTCCATCACAAGAAAAAACATTTTAAGTGGCATGACTACCCTCTTACTTCACGGAAGCTCTTCAGGCTTCACTACTACATTTCACTATAAACAACTGGTAAAGTTTGCATGTTTGGTTTGATAACGCTCACTCTGACGCAGAGTATTTAATTCATTGCACAAGACTAATAGAATTCGAAGCTCCGATGCGTAAATAAAAAACACCAAGGCTTCAATAAAAACATTATACATAATATAGCTTGTTGCTTTATCTAAAGAGCTCTTCAGTATCTTAATGTTTGAAAGGTTCTTCGCAAAGGGAAAGTTAAGAGAGACTTCTCTGTAAGAATTTAAAAACATTTAAAACAAACCACATAAAACTATAAAAACTTCAAATTATACACTGCCGACGCCAGAGTGTTGCCCCGGTGCGAACTTTCAGTCTTGCAACACACAAATCGAGCACTATACCAATTCTTACCGTAGATATATACTACTCAGTCCAATATAAGGTTAGCTATTCAAGTAAGTTGGTGATATTGGTAACCTCAAAATTTGGGTTTACTGGTAATTAACATAAATGAACTCGGTGTAGATGTCTGAGAAGATAAAAAGTCTCTTATCCCATCAAAGTAAAAATCTTCATAAGTATCTGTATTACGATATAGCCCTTTTAAAACCTGTAACGGGCTAAAATGTTATTCTTTTCCTTAAACTGCTAACGCATAAAACTTTATAGTTATTTGCACGCTTACCTTCATAAATCGTAGTCAAATGTGAACGAGAGTTGATTTGTTTGGCCCACGCGCTCCGTGAAATGGCCAATATAAAACTCACTACGAACACAGCATACTGTTTCCTAGGCATCTTTCTCTTTGAGATTCTTACTACGGGAAAAGAAATACATTACTGACATTATGTACATGAGTGAAGAGCGTGGCAGCATAGGTCACTTCGATGAGTGAAAAGTAAGACGATGTTGTAGGGAAAAACCTCGACGCGCACATCGATGTTTTGAGATACGCGGAGAAACCAGTCGCGCGAAAACGGCCTTATCGAAAGACACTAACTTCATGTTATGTAAGACAACTATCAATTTCGGTCCATACTTCCAACAGAAACATGACTCTATCATAGGCAACCAAATCAACAACAGCATAACCATTTGGAAAATCACAAAAGTTATTAGTCCATTTCAATTGTAGCGGTAATAGTCAATCTCACAAAATACTGGCTCACACACCCCCTGTGGCAGCGTTTACGGTGCTTCAATGCATGAATACTAATTCTATTCATTCTCTGCACATGTGAACATTCACTTACAGCCGACTTCCACTTTCAGTGTAATATCGATTCCAGTCACACTCCACAGAAAGTCGATGTCATTCGTAAACGCGTAATATGTTGAAGTCCAGCTTTACGTGTGCAACACAATTTTTTACAGTCTATTGTTTCAATTAGATGTAGAATCAATGAAGCACAAAGCCTTAATGTTAAAAACACTTTGACTGCTCAGTTCTTAAATATACAAGCCTAATACTAAAATAAAGCTTTTCTATGTCTTTAGGGTCAAGAATTATTATGTATTCACTCCAGTAAATCGCACGACTGTCACAGTTAACACTGTTTCAATCGACTGCCCGTTTCAAATCGACAGCGTTAAGTTCCATTGCATTTCTATCACATTTCTAATGCTTTTAACACGAAACAGCGAACGGTATCAAACTTTCTAAACTTCGTTTATCTTCCTTTTTATAAAAAGTCTCTGTCGAACTACCCGACTTCCATGGCCTTTGCCAAATCACATTTTTTCACCGAATTTGAAATCTAAACGCAGAAAAGAGACGATACAAACAGAGCCAATTAGAGACTTACTTGATGATTGACACTGCTCTCGTCGAGTTAAACGGTTGCTGAATGTAAGTTTAATACGAATCTACATGGCAGTACACAATCAGACGCCTTGACAGTTGTTTCTGACGATCTTTGGCACATAAATTACATCGGAAGTGCGAATTGTAAACACCACAGGACAGCCTTGAAACAAACTCGGGAAACGGCAATTGTATGGCGACCGATGACAGCTACTAATTAATAACGAAGATTCGCACCCACTTCACCCCTCTGGGAACTCGATTGTCACGTGCAAAAATTTTTTGTGTAAAAAACATTGTGTAAGAAAGCATGGAAACATTTTTTTGCCTTTCTAGATTCCGTTGCAGAAATTCTCAGAACTGATGTAGATGAAAAACTTGTGAAATTTCAGCCGATAAGACGCCAAGGGCCATGTTTAACCTAAATATGCAGCACTTACTTCTAGCTGAAGTCCAAATTATCGACTCTGAAACACGGTCGATGAAAACCAACAATACTACAGAGTTACACATAATAGCGAGTGTCTTAACAGCCGAGTTTTTTCCCTCTGCAATTCTTCTACAATGAAGTTTGACTGAAATAAAGCAAGAAAACTCAAAGCGCTTACCAATCTACCTACGATTCAAATACGAAGTATTTTTTATCGTCTTTGTGACTTTGACGTTTTTAGAAGGCGAACTCAGATATGTTAAAATACGAGCTTCTCAAAACGCAAACGTATTCAAACTCGAAATACATATAAACCGCAATAAATAAAAAACGACCTTGGTAGAAATTGGTTTTAATCATTCATTTGTTGATTAAGTTTTCTTCTTGTTTGTTCTAAGGAAAGTATAGTTATCATCTAATTGCATGCGACTGGTGAAAATTAATAGAATTTCTAAATTGAATGTTGTTGATATTAGAAAACAATACAAACGCGGGCGAAGTTCTTTCTTTCCTTTTTGCATAATGAACAAACACTATAACGCTTGAAAGTGTGAACAACGATTACTAATTCAGATTAATATTTATTTTAAGATTAGTTCGTTATATTACGAGTTTCAATGGCAACCGCAAAAGCATAGCCGAACACGGCAGTTTCATATGCCTGCTGTTTTGTGGGAGGTAAAAGGAAATGGTTCTGAAAAACAGGAAATATTTTGTTTGTTTTTACTATTTGGAATTCAGTAACACGCCTAATTAAACTGAGGGTCAAACAATCTTTCAACTATCGACTCCATGGCTTTCGTTTGGCGTGCTTTGTTCTTTTCGAAATACACCAAGCCGTTTCACTGATAAAGTTATATTTAATTAAGAACTTTGTAAACTCCGTAATTACACAACAAGTCAACCAATTCAACATCTACTGTTGGTTTCTGTTGGAAATTTAGCAAGTTTTATCTTTCATGCTTATCACCGGCGGGTTTTTCAAACTTCTGACAAAAACAGTTTTGTTCGCGTGATCAGAAACGTCTTCAGTTGTCTGTTGCTTCGAGTTACTTTTTAATTACCGGCTATATGGGAATTTCGAAGCGACCTTCTTTGTTCTCTATAATTGCTTCAAGCATTATTATGAAAATTGAACAATGGCGGCATGTAACAAAGTGAAATTCGAGATTAGAGCCTTCGAGTGATCAGGTCAAGCATTCGTTCGTAACAATACAAAACACCAAAAGGTTAAACCATCTGTAGCATATACAACAAATATATACCTTTTACATTATACTGGAGACCTAGCCTGATGTTAACCCCCTACCTCAGGGCATAGAACCGCCCCGAGTCGAATTTGCAGTATAAAAACGGCAAATCGGAGCTCAAGGAAAGACGGACCTGCTTGTTTAAAAACAGTTAAGATGTTTTGCATTTATAATAAGTCTATTGGAGCATTATTAAACACGGTTCATTCCGAGAAACTACGCTGTAGACAAGCTGTTTAAAAGACTTATGCAAATAAATTAATATTTCATCCAAATTTTTTAATGATGAGTCATCTTGCAGTTTATATACTGGCTTATACTTCATATGAGCTTTTTCAGTGTTAAGAAGTAGTTTGAGCCCGCGACAATAAGAGCAAGTGAAAAACAAAACATGAAAGCTGGTTTAATTCGTTGGAACGAAACTAAACATGTTGCTTGGGCATTATTACTTAGAACTACAGTGAACTTCGATCAAGTTCAATTGAATTTCGCTCTAGATATAACAGTTTGAATTAGCTGCATGGGGCCTTGATGAAAAACCCATCGCGGCATGTCTACGATTTGGCTTTGGCCGTTTTGACACAAAAACGTTAAGTCCCGTCACGTATAAAAAGCCACTAAAATACACTGAGCAAACTTTTCCCAGTTTCCCTGCTTATGAGCTCCTTTCCTGTTTAGTTGCTTTATGATCAACGAAAAGCATAATAAACTACACCACGCGTGCGCAGCATGCCGAGGAAGTTGCACGGCTATGGTTGATTGAGCTCGTCGTCACTGCATGAGCCAGGCAACTGAAAAAGGACTTTGAACGTAGAAGCCATGCATAACTCCCAATGCGAATCTTTAACTGTAGGTCTCTTTAAAACTCAGTCATCACAATGAAAGTGAGGCACCCTATTGAAGCGATGTTTGCGCAGCGTAGTTAAACTGCAAAAAAACTTCCACACACTGCCCAGAGAAAACAGTTTAAACCCAATTCTAGGTCATCAACAGGTCAACCTTTTCCAGTTGACTGGCTGTGCTGACGAGCTCAAATGAGAGCGATACAGTCGTCCATTGCTGCCACTTCCTTGGCACCTAAGCTGCAAACTCAACGAAAACCAGCTGACAGCAAACTTAAACTTAATTTTAATAATACATGCAGAAAATGTGGTCGCTTACACAGTGTTGAAGTAAGAGATCTCATCATGTTATGACCATCGGTTCTTCGCCATTTTATCTGTATCCAATTAATAATAATAATAATAATAATAATAATAATAATAATAATAATAATAATAAAACAAGGCTTTTATAGCGCTCATTCTGGAGTTCAGAGCGCTGTACATATATGTTCAAAAAGGTAAG
>JAOBRD020491489.1:0-17424 GCA_027575215.2 Hydrozoanthus sils | reverse complement strand
TGTACATATAAATATTTAATATAACTACCTTTGAATTATTTTAGAATAAACAACTTGTACTTAGTAATTATACTACAATATGTCATAATATAAGCTTTATCTGTAATCCAGTGACCTGCCTTACACTAGTTTTAACTAGTTGCAAGTCACTGGAACTCTTGAAATTGTATATACCATTGATAATAATAAATTGATTGATTGAAATTTGATTGATTGAAATTAAAGGAAAACGCCAACGAACTACGTTACTAGAAATATAATTTTGTGTTGTTTTGGGGCTACATGGCTAGCGCCAACTAACAAAAAAAAATCGGTAAGTGGATTTTTAAGACTTTTCAGTACGGGGTCTTCGTTTTCGTAGCGGATCTTTGTTTTCGTAGTGGATCTTCGCTTTTGTAGTGGGTCTTCGTTTTCTTAGTGGGTCTTCGTTTTCTTAGTGGGTCTTCTTTTTTGTAGTGGGTTTTCGTTTTCGTAATGGATCTTCGTTTTCGTAGTGGGTAATCGTTTTCGTAGTGGGTCTTCGTTTTCGTAGTGAGTCGTCGTTTTCGTAGTGGGTCTTCGTTTTCGTAGTGGGTCTTCGTTTTCGTAGTGGGTCTTCGTTTTCTTAGTGGGTCTTCGTTTTCGTAGCGGGTTTTCGTTTTCGTAATGGATCTTCGTTTTCGTGGTGTGTCTTCGTTTTTGTAGTGGGTCTTCGTTTTTGTAGGGGATCTTCATCGTTTTTGTAGTGGATCTTCATTTTCTCAGTGGATCTTCGTTTTCGTAGTGTGTATTCGTTTTCGTAGTGGGTCTTCGTTTTTGTAGTGGGTCTTCGTTTTTGTAGGGGATCTTCATCGTTTTTGTAGTGGATCTTCGTTTTCTCAGTGGATCTTCGTTTTCGTAGTGTGTATTCGTTTTCGTAGTGGGTCTTCGTTTTCGTAGTGGGTCGTCGTTTTCGTAACTGTGGGTCTTCGTTTTTGTAACTGTGGGTCTTCTATTTTATAGTCATCGGTCTTCGTTTTCGTTTTCGTCTTCTTCTTCGGTCTTCGTTTTCTTCGTATTCGATACTACCTTGAAGAAACGAAGTATATGGTGATTCTTTAGACATATACCCTGCCAAACCACAAAATTTTAGCAAAATTGAATTTTCAAGTGTGGCCGCGAATTTTTGAATTTGTTCGATCGGTACTGACATTCACTTTTAATATCTTCAAATCAAAGTTGTACGCACCATCAGCTGCACAAAAAACATTGCCTCCTCAGAGGATTTGACAATAACATTTGTCTGGAAGTATGTGAAAACCCAGAGTTCAAACTTATGATAAAAATACATATTTCACGTGTAGTTTTTTGCAGCTGTTTCTCTTATTTAAACTCTTATATTTAAAATTCAAATTTCGTCTTCATCATTCCGAGGTTAAAGATATTTTAAAACGAAATGCCAATCAAAGAGACATTGACACCACATAAATTTTTAAGACGCATTTAATAGATGCCATCAATTTTATCAATTATCGTTGAACAGACATGAAAAATAAAAAAATTCGATGAAAGGATCAAAACTAGCCCCCCTGCGTTGTCAAACGTTGACCGTAGTAGTTTAAAGAAGCACATTCCAACTACAAACTCCACTACAGTTTTGGTCAATTCTTAGGCCCGTTTCAAACGTCGCATTTTTTATGCATCGAATATAATTCGTATTTGAGTCGACTCAAATTTGTTTTGTGCAACACACGTTTCAGACGTCGCATGTAATTGTGTCGAGCACAATTGCTCGGAATGCCGCGAGTGGTTCACAGATCCCAAGTCATTGTTTCACAGATCCCAAGTCAATGTTTTTTTCTCGGTCAGAACGTCAAAATCAAAATGGCGCAGAATTTGAGCGAACAAGACGAAACGATTTCTCATTTCGAATTCACTCCGTGTTATCAGCAAACGGTAGCTTTTAACTACTTGGTTGCAAGAAGAAGGCTAGTTCTGGCAGTTAGTTATTTTATTTTTCTGATTTTGTCGTCGCGAAACGAAAACACGCCTCACATCGAGACACACAACGCCAAGCCATTTATCCCGGGAACTCTTCATCTTCCTCGAACACAGAATAATCCAAGCCAATGTCGAGACAAGTATATTTCGTAGTTTTTAAGCATGAGTATGATGAAAAGTCACACAACACGTGGCTTTCTGCGCATGGCATTTGTGTCAACCACCCAGAAAAAACCGGTTTGACGGGAGCCGTGCAAACAAACATAATTTATTCATTTTATTCGCTGCATGAGAAATTCGACGTCCGAAACAATAGTCGAACTTTTGCCGAATATTCGACTGGCGCTGTCGAATATTCGACACAAGCCGCACATAATTCAAATCTGCCGAATTTAATTGTGTCAGACGTCGCACTTTTCATGCAGTTAATTCGTGAATTATATTCGATGCATGAAAAATGCAATGTTTGAAACGGGCCTTAGTTGCTCGTACTTATATTACATTTCTCTTTAGTTTAAATTGAAATTTCCCTTTGAAATTGGTTCAATTGAAAAAAGAAAATAAAAAGCCTGATTAAATGCAGTTAAATTAAATCAAGTTATTTCAAGTTAAACGTCAGTTCATCCTCATTTTTTGTCCTTTCTTAATAAATTGCCAGAGATCAGCTCAACTGATGTACGTGCTTTCAAGTATCCAAAACAAATTGCACGCACATAAGACATGAGGTTTTTTCTTATCCCATACTAAACTACTTACAAACAAACAAGGCACAAATACATTGAATATCTATCTAATAGCATTACGCTTAAGCCTCATGAATGCTAAACTTCAATGTTATCTTTTTCTTTGTATTAAATCTTTGATTATATTTCTAGTTCTGAGATTAAAAATTTATTAAAACAAAATGCCAATCAAAGAGACCCTGCAACAATATAATTTTCAAAACGCTTTTAATCTGTCATCACTCACATAATTACTTTAATGCCGGCATTTAGCCAAAAACTATGATCTCACGGAATCCCTGAAGATGTCGTGACGATCGTAAACTTGTCTTATTAAGCTAGACTGAAGAACAGTAATCATTACTGTCTCTTTTAGACTTGAGAAAAAAAACTAGGCGTCGTTCCTGGATGAATAACCTTCTTGTCATCCGCGCTTATCGTTCGACCCTTGTTATGAAGGCTGTGAAATCTGCTGCAGGTCTAAAAGCCATTATCTTCTTTAGCATGTTTTGTGCCATCAGCATCGGGTTTGCGCAAGAAAAAGGCAATGGTAAGTTTAATCTCTGTTTCTTTGTTAATATAAAATGCTAAGCTGCATCGTAGCTCTTTAGAATTTTATTGATCAAGCTCGAGTTGATTGGTTGTTTTGAATATAGTCTGCCGGAGGTGATATGCAATGTTCTTTTCACAGAAAAGTTGATTCTCAGCCCGAGAATTATAGCGTCTGCGAGGTAATTAAGTAAGTTTGCGCAAAATGTACATTTCTAAACGCAAGATCGACAAAGAAGAAATAGCAATGTTCAACAAAATTCACATCACATGCATCCGAGCCCCAGCACTATTCGAACGTCTACCAGAATTAAATGTTAAACGATAACGGAGAAGGTTACGACTAGTTCCGAAGGAATATCTTTTAAATTAATGTCTGCTGTGAACGGTTGATAAAAACACGCAAAATGTGTTTCCCCCGACTTGGAAAAACGTTAGATTCTTGGCTTGTTTGTCGCTCAACTGACATCGAAATACTCGACAAGATGAAATCTAGTATCGAATCAGTTTCGAATAACCGCTGTCTTTGTTTGGTTATTACATTATTTCTTTATATAATCTTCATATTTCTTTAATCGTAAGACAATACGAATTGCACGACGAGTTTAAAAGATGGAAATATATTAAGATGTTAGATTATGAATACGAAAAGAAAACTAATGCTAATTTTTAAGTTACGAATAAGAATATTAACAATTTCTAGCGCGTATTTTGCAATTCTCAATCCGTTAACATTCAATATTGCTGGGGATTTAAGACTTACTGCATTACGAATGCCATTGGCCATGTCTGCAGCGTAGCTTGTATCAAGGCCAGGTTAACGATTGAAAATAATTTTGTTCATCGTGACAACATCCAAAGTTTTCCAGCTCACGCTGCTTTTAAGATAATTAGAAATAACTTACGACGGACAAAGTGTACTTAGGCTTTTAGCGGGTCAGATATCAATAATATTATTGAGAAAATTTCTTGCATTTAAGTTTTGCATCTTTTAAATGAATGGGAGCTTGAAGTTAGTAATGTTAATCTGAAAAAGCTTTATTGGCTGTCTATTTGTCTTTTTTTACTCATGGAGGATAAGTTTAGCTTTTCAAACGATACCTGTAAATTTGAATTAATTATTCAGGAGTAATGCTTAATTATTTATTAACGTTTGAAGTATTAGCCATTCGAATGAGCAAGAAACTGCAAGCTGACCTATAATTGAAAACAAGTCAGTCGAGTGTTGACGAGGTGGCAGACTGTAGAGCCAAACCCCAGTCAGTGAACCGCGGACAGCTAGTGACTTTTTCAACTTTTGTGTCATTTCTCCCAGTATCCCCCGAGTGTAATAAATAATTACAATAATACGGCAAATGCGTTTTGTTAATTAAGTAACAATAAGGAAGACGTATGGGCCAATCGTAGTATAAGTTTTTTAAAATAATAAGACAACGAGAGCGGGAGCGAGGTTATGGCTTTTCAGAGTTACTCGCTACACATCTGAGATTATCTGCTAGAAGATTTAAAACGTGCATGAAAATTTCATAGCTTATCAAATTCTGAGAAGAAGAAGAACATTTTTTAGGCTATGAAACATGTCTTGAACTATCACTGATCATCTTCAGTTGTACGGGACTAAATTTACATTCACTGCTTAGATTGTCAAAAATTAAGGCAAGTACAATTGTAACATTAATTCTTGAAAACCCTGCTAAATAAATGTAAATAGAACAAACGAAAATTATGATTGATCATTACAAAAATACACTTAAGTTGAAATGAAAAACCTGCTTATTGAGAGATGGCTGTTCCAATTGACTTTGCGTCAGCTTCTCTAACTTTGAGTTGAAAAACAGAGAGAGCAGAGTCCATAACGGTGAAATTACTCTCAGTGCAAATTTTTGATTTCTATTTCGGCCTTGTCTTAGATCTAGATTATCTCGGTATATTATTATAGATAAGAATAAATAGCGTGTTGATTTGATAAAATTTTGATATAAGATATATTTTTGAACAGGACAAACCCTTGATAACTTATTTATCTTCAAGTTTCAGGACCATCCTTTATTGAAGACGATATCGTTATCCAGTACGAACACAAGAAAACGAGTTTCTTAGAACTCGCCAGGGAGCTAAATTCAACGGTTAGTAGGTCGTTTCTCAAGGGATGTCTACAGCCCAACAGATCTTGCCAGGGTCGGTGTGGAAAAACGGAGAGAGAAAAACCAACTGAGTGTTACTGTGACGAAAAATGTCAAGATCTTGGCGACTGCTGCTATGATTATTACATGAGGTAGGGAGATATGTGTCTAACGGTTGGGCAAAAAAAGTAATCCCCCATACTGAAAAATTGTTATAAAATATTCCCCAAAGCGGAAACTGGTAAAATTTAAACCACTTATTTAACTATTTTTAGAATTATCAAAACTATAACTGATTAAATTATCTTTGAGTAATCCTTGGCTACTTTCAAATATATGCATTCTAAAACATGGGTGTAACGAAAAAGCAAACAAGCTAAAACGTGAAATAACAAAAAATATTTTAAAAAAATAAAACAAATTAAAAATAAATGCTTTAAACTAAAGACTATGGTCTATGTGTCCTCCGTTCTGCTGTACACAGGTTTCATTTACCATGTGTTAATTGCTTTTGCAATTTGTCGCAGCGGTATTAGACCTCCCATCCACGCTCAATCGGGTTATGTAACAATTGAACATTCCGGATATTGTTTTCAGGCACTTAAGAAAGACTTTTTAGTGATTCCAATATTGATGGAATAGTCCAATGGATTAAAATCGGGACTATTTGCTGGCCACTGGTCTTTCGTTATGAAACTGGGAACATTTTCTTTGAAGTCCTGTGTTGAGCGTGGAGTATGGTATCCGGCGCCATCTTGCTGATCTTAAAATTTTCTCCTGATATCACTCGTGTGTTTGGAAGATGCCTGATACTCTGCTTCCAGTCTCCGTCCTTGTTCAATAAAAACAAGAAGAATCTTTCGTAATACAGAAACAAATGCTGATATCATCACTTTAGGTGGAAAAGTTCGCAAAAAAGAAAAAAAAACGTGTTTGAGCGCTCTCGATGTATAACAGCGACTGCAGACCTCACCTGCGTTTACCGTAAAAACCCCGTCTACCCTTGAACGTGTTTTTTTGAGCGCACTTGCGTTTGGAAAAGTGCAGTGCGTATTTTATAACGCATTTTGGTTTTGTGCAAAAGCATTTGCCATTTTTACAAACGAACCGGTATCCTGTATACACACTGCGTACACAAGCATTTTCTGTAAGAAAAGATTCATTTCGAATTTTTGATCGTGCTCTTTGAAAAGCAAGTCATTGTTATTCTAGTTATACAAATGAATCTGTTTTTGCAAATGAACGCAATTTTAGTTCGCAGTACTAAAATTTTGCAAAAAAACTCGTTCAGTTTATTATTTAGTCTGTAATTTCTTTGTTTTGCTTTATGCAAGATATGTTTTTTGTCTATCTGTCAAATGCAATTTGTTCTTCCTCGGCTGCTGTAGCAATCTATTGGCGCTTAAAGTCCCTATAAAGCTTATTTTTTTAAGTTCCAGATGGAAAGTTGAACCCTTTAATAATGGTATTTTTTGAAAATAAAACCTTTTCTCGCCGTTCCTGTTACATTTTTTAGACTTGAAGCGTACAGTGATGACGTAGCAGGAGGCATATGACGTAGCACGAGGCATGAAGCAGAGACAATCTTTTTATCTCAAAAAATTCAATTCTGGCTACAATAGTCAAAATTATTCCCGTAAAATTGTTTGAAATAAAAATTTTATGACATTTTTTAGTAGAAATGAAAATTTTTAAACAAAAACCACATAACTCACAGCTGCTACGTCACGGGTTACCAGTCCCCGGCCTGCTCGGTACATTCCAATCTTCAAGCATACTTAAACGTGGAAATTTTCTTTGGTTATTCGATTTTTGAATTCACAGATGACAACAGTTTTAATCTGGAACTTAAAAAGATAAGCTTGATAGGGACTTTAAACTTCAATTCAAAACAAGTCAGTTGGTAACCTGTTCTTTAGACTGGATAAGGTGGATACTCCGTTATCAGGTTCAGGTTCAGGTTTTATTGATAAAATGAAAAGTTACATTCATTACAATTCCAGTGACCTGCTTATAGTTAAAACTAATCAAGGGCAGGCCACTGGGTTACAATTAAGTTTATGAGAAATAAATAAAGTATAATCAGTGACACGAAAGATAGCTATGATAAAGGAAATCAAAACTTTATTTAAAACGACGATGTCATGATATGCATCAGTGCATTGTTATTATTTTTTTCCGATATATGTACGTATGTATAAATATGTTGTAATTATCATAGAGAGACGGAAAAAGCGTTAAGTTATCAGTACGGAATGTTTTTGAAACCTACAATAAAAGCTGCAATAAAAAGGAACCCTGAAGTGATGGTTAAACTAAATCCCTTAGGAACTTTTCTGAAACATACATCCACCATTTTCTGAAAGCCATGAACGCAAACATAATTTAAACTTTTCTAAGCGAAGTGTTTACCTCGACGTGTAACGCCTGAGGCTAGGCTTAGGTTTGAAGGATCAATTAAGGCGAGAGTTAACCCAAACTTTTGTTGGGTAGTGAGGAAGTTGAGAAAGATATTTGAATAAGCAGAATATTGAGTAAGATCAGCAAACCGTTCCTCCTGACAAGGGATTAGTACAGCTTTGGTTTGAGAACGGTTTGGCGAATTTACGTCAAATATTAACTTCAAAATTAATTTTTAAACTTCCCCAAAAATCACCAAATAAAAAAAAACTTTAAATCTACCAATGTTTAAGAAAAAAACTCAAAATTCATCCAAACATTCTTAAATAATTCAAGCTGACTCTCCTTCATTCCATGATCTGTGTTTTAAACATAGGGATTTTGTAGATTCAAACCATGGACGGAGATATCGGAAGAAACATGATGAAAAGTGGCTACAAAGCGCGCTTTGGGTTTACTCTCGCCTTAAACCCTTTGTGGTGGCTTAATAAATATTCGGGACTTAATAACGCGAAGCCCCTTCCTTTCGCAAAATTTATAGAAATGGAAACATACGAGGTATGTATATAATTAGTTACGCGCTGAAAAGAAAATAACTATTTTGCTTACTTTTAGGCCGAGTATGGCGTGTCTTGTTCTCACAATTATTGGTTTAAAGCAGTGTTTTGATGCAGTGAATGCTTTTATGTTTAGTGTAAACCTTCTTTCTCAACCTGGCAGATGTGGTAAGTCACTTACACCAAAACGTAACGCCTACTCGTGTTTTGACCCAAAACAAGAATTTGGAAGAAAATTGGGCTTCGTACTTGTCAGTAACTGTCCCACATCCATAAGGAAAAGTTCTCAGCTTGCACGCGCATGTGCACAACCGAATGCCTTGGACCGCTTTCAGCTGATGCCGGTGTTTGACAAAGAAACTAAAATAAACTACAAGAACTTCTTTTGTGCAAAGTGTAACAGTGCAAAAGATTTTGCACTTTGGGATGGCCAACTTTATTGTAGACCTTACGGTGTGATTAACTACCAGTCATTCAACTTATCACTGTTCATGAAGCGTCACTGCGATTCATTGACCTTTTCGCCTCCAAAAAATGCCACAATAGAATATTGCCTTGTTCGTCAGCGTTTTGATTGGTGTCGTGGAGCAAGCAAGAACATGAAAGTTAATTGGAATACGGCAAAAAGTCTTTGTGGAGCGTACTATCTTCCGGTGTGCAGTCAGTTTTCTTACGACAACCCACACTGTCTTTTATGTAACCAAAGCAATTTAGCGTCCGCTAGAGATTTACAATGTCTCCGCTGTGAAGATATAGGTAATGGCGGCTCACCTGGGCCGGGTGTTACGCCTACAGGAATGCAAACTATCTTTGACTTATCATCTCCATCAGAACATAAAGTTAACATCGGACCTAAGATAACAGTTGTTATCAAAACTAAACAGTGCAGCCAAAATCATGTTTATGATCCTTTCAGCCAACTTTGCAGAGAGGTTCCCTCGTTGGTAACGCTTAAGGAAAAAACACTCCTAAACAGCTCGCTTCCAAATATTACAAAAAACCATGACTGTGTTGGTATATATATGCTGATCAAGAGAAGAGATCTTAGGTTTTTTTCGAATGGAAGTGTTTATGTCTTATCTCATGGACGTACGTACCCAAAAACTCTTTACGTTTCAAACATTCGCGGAATTGTCCTTTGTTCTAATTCTTCAAGAAACTACACAATCAAAGTCACAACTGTTAAGGAACTAAAGCAAAATGCCAACTCATTGGCTTTAGGTATAATTACTTACATTGGAGGTGCTGTATCCATTGTTTGCCTGACAGTTCTAATTGCTGTGTATGTGCGGACTAAAGAAACCCAAAAACTACCCGGCAAGATTACGATAAGTTTGTCTTGCACGTTGATGGTGTTCCAAGTGCTGTTCTTCTTCATAGACTTCACAGCTGTACCGACCGTGTGTAGCGCTATTGCTGTCGTTTTGCATTTTTTTCTGTTGTCGTTTTTTATGTGGATGAACGTTCTGGCTATAAATATGGCGTACACGTTTGTCTCCGTAGGTAAGTTGCTCAATTTTGTTTTAAACATCCTTCTCGTATAAGGCGGCAATCAGATATTCTTTTGTTTACATTTGAATGTGCGTGGCTAACTGGCCTCGCTGTCGAGTTAAAAAGATAAAAGGATGTGTTTCTCAAAGGGAAGCTTAACAAGGCAAATTTGAATAAGACAAAAGAACATTCAAATCGCCATCATTTATGAGAAAGATCTATTGTTCTTCAATATTCCTCATACGAGAAACAACACGTCATTTTACGTTTGAAGTTTCTAAAAATCGTGCTTAATATTCACAGGCCGTCTGCAACATATTTTGACTGGAATCCTTAGTCTCTTAGGCCTTGTTGGTGTCACAGTCTTTTCAGACCGTTAGCCACGATCGATAGATAAATGCTGGCTATAATTCTTTTCCACGATGAAAAGATTCACAAATATGATAAATGGTAAAGATTTGAAGCAATTTCAGGCCTTTCTTTCAGGGAACAGATGAATCTTTGAACAAAGTCCTTGTTTTATTTTGCGATCGGGAAAGTTACTTTTGTCCAACTTATTAATGAGTGCGACCTCTACACATCCTTGGCATTCAATTGATTTGTGCGATACAGTTTGTATTTAGACCAAAGGTCTTGGTTGAAAAAACAAGAAAGACTGACAGTTTGAGATCATTGTCTTAAGAAATAGGTACGCAAGGAGTCCGAGGTTGGACATTAAGGGAAGAAATCAAAACAATGGTATTTTTAAGGAACTCAATTCCGTCGGGGGAAGTGGTGGGTGGTGGCACAGACCCCCCTACCCCACCCCCCACCACTTCTTTAGAGCTCAATTTCTCAAAACCTGATTTAGGGGTTTTGGTTTTTATTGCATTATGGACTCCTCTCTCTAAAAGGAAGGCGTTGATGCAAGCACTTTATTAATATTTATTTTATTGAACATGATATTTGCTCCTGAAATTCAGCCTTTTTGTAAGGTGGTGGGTGGCGGCACATAATACCCCGCCCCCTAAATTGGGTTCCTAGGAAATACCATTGTTTTGACCTTTTCCCTAAAGACTACCGATTTCTGGCTTTGGCTTCGAATATCATTATATCATTAAAACCTTTCTTTTTGCCAAAATCTGCTTCTAAAGTGATTTTTCAAAATTCGCATTCAAAAACGGTTTCAGTATGCTGAAATTAACAAGAAATAAATAAATAACAATAATAAATAATAAATCTTAAGAAGTAATCTATGCGAGATTTCTATTTTCATAGGAAAGAAACTGCAATACTCTAAATTTGTTAAATCAAGCGTGAAACCACAAACTCTTGTATTTATTATTGTACACGTTCAATACAGAACAACACCGTAGTTAAAACCGAAGCTCTTTATGTATTCAAATAATAAATTTGAAAAATGTAAAAATTTCCATTATCATAAGTTCGATCTTTGTGACAAACAAATCAACTCCTCTTGAAGTTTTTATAAATGGCACAATTGCCTTTGTAGAGAAAATTAAACTGATTCCTGTTTATAACTAGCCTACGTTAAAGTGGATGCTTTTTTCCTTAGATCATTAACACAGTGTTATTTTTCTGTTTCTTTTAAGAACATGCCACCGCTGCTGTTGCTGCTCATAACAGAGAGAGAAGAAAATTCATCTTGTGTTGCTGTCATGGTTGGGTAGCTCCGTTGGTGTGGGTTTGTGTTTGTGCAAGTCTAGAATGGTCTCAGGTTGTTAATATTGGATACGGCAAGTATTGATATCAATGAAAATGCCCTTATCCGCTATATACGTCATATTTTTCAAAATCACAACCTTCTGAACCTAAAGAACATACATTATCTCCAGGTTGGTCTGTTTATGTTTTCTGTCCACAATAAACTGCTTTCAGAAAAATTCCTTAAGATGTTCCAAAAAAATTCAAATGTTCACTCATATCATACCAGACAGGCAAATCATTACAGAATTCCGTATGTTAGAACAAATATTAGAAAATTCACAATTGTCTATCAAGGCCAAAATTTTGGAATTCCCTTCCTATGAAATTAAGGCTCATCCCAACAATGAAACTTTTCAAAATCATCCTTAAGTGGCACCTTATCGACAACACTAACACCGAACAGAGAAAATAACTATCTAAATGCATTCGTTTTCCTAGTGAATTATTATTACTTGTTTTCAATACAATTATTACAATTAAAAAGGCAGTTTTAAAATATAATAAGCCTCATGGCTTCTTTTTAAACTGTCTTGCCATTAGACTCTCTTCTATACATTAGTTATCAAGTGCTTATAATTATAACTCATTACTTAAAACTCGTTTATGTTAGTAATTTACCTATTTTTTTTACATTGGTTGTAAGTGTTCTTTAAAGCAAATCTATGTATACAATATCATTTTTTCTTTATCTGCTTTAACTATGTAATTATACGCATTACATTGTAAGTGTTCTTTAAAGCAAATTTATGTATACAATTTCATTTTTATTTCCCTAATCTACTGTAACCATGTAATTATACGCATTACCTGATGGTTTTAATAAAGACTCTAACTACAATTACTTTGAGTTGGGTAAACAATACACCGAGAACGCACAAGGGTCCATTGTTTCTTCGTTTTTTAAACGTTGTTTGCAATAGATGATTTTTCCTTTCATAATTTATGTATGCTTGCAGTCCACTGGGGGTAAATCTGACGATTGTAAAGCCCCTTTGAGCATGACATGTTTGTATATGGAAACTGCATCACTTACTTATTTACAAAATGTTGTCTACTTTTGCAGGATCTCCCAAAAGCTGTTGGATTTCTAACGTCCAAGCTCTGTTGTACGCTCTGTGTCTTCCTGTTGTCTTCATACTTGTGTTCAACATCGCTTCTCTTGTGCTGTGTGTGTTTGCAATCAGACGTACGCAAAAGGTAAAAGGAAAGGAAAATATAATTACGTAACCACAGCTGTTAACATGAATGATGTTGCTTAAAGCATGTAACAAATAAGAATTTGTTCATGCTTAGCGTGCGTATATCGAGTTATGGATGCACGCGGGACGTTTGGAGAGCACAAAAAATGCGTAAGAGTAGCTCGAGGCGCAGCCGAGAGCAACTCTAGCTTTTTGAGTGCTCTCCAAACTTTCCAAGTGCATCTATAACTCGATATACGCACAGCTATAACGCATGAGCAAATTCTTATTTGTTACATGCTTTAAGCAACATCATTCATGTTAAAAAGGATCTGTGTGAAAACGTTTTTTAATGTGATAGAGTGCAAAATTCTTCCAACGCACAAAAAAGTAAACAAACGTCCCTATTGGCTGGTCAAAAACACGCCACAATTTATTTTTTGGTTTGAGAGAACATTCAATGTTAACTGTATCGATAACTGACTGTGAATAACTGACTGTGAATAAAAAGCTCAAAATTTATGGGGGAAATGGAGAAAATAAAAGCCAAATGATTTTAAGTGTCACTTAAAAAATGACTTAAAAGTCAAATACCCGAAGTTATCAAGTGAAAACCTTCGCAAAATCGCATCAAGTTATTCCGGCGACATATGTTCCAGCTGTTTCTGGATTTTTTCTCTTTATACCAAGCTAAATTCCAAGGGAAAAGAGGTAATAACATTTCTTTTTGAGACAAAGTGTGACTATTGTTGTTTTTGTTGCGAAAATATTTGTACATGTTGCATTTAGATTTTTTGCAGTCTTGGCTTGATTGTTTGGTAAATTTCCAATTAACTACTGTGTACTTTATTTCCGAAGTTGAATAAACTTAAAAACAATAATAAAAACGGAATTTTTACCTTAAAATGTTGTTAATGACCAATTGGTAACTTTTTTGGTTTCCAGTGAATGTCTTTCAGCCAAAATTTTCTGCAGCTCGTCCTCCAACAAATTTGCGAATCGCACAACTTGTGAGCTTTTTTCGGCTTCATTTTTGCTGCTTGTTGGATCAGGGCCAAAAAGGTCAATGCCGATAGAAAAATTAGGTAGTTCTTCGCTGGTTTCCTCCATATTCAAAGAGAAACAAAACTGCACAGCAACTTAACAGGACGACAACTCTTGAGCCATGTAAAAAAATGCTCACTTCATCTTATTAAGCACGCCCGTGCGTAAATAAAGATTTTGTTCATAGTGGCTCAATAGGACTTAGAAAGGGCAAGCACGCGCGCTATGTTATAATAAAATTTTATGATAACTCCGTAGTTTAATAACTGGTTTCTTTTTATGTTGTAAATATATATGTTGTTTGCCGGCTGGGAAACCCGTTTTGAGAAAAACTGTGCCAGGGGTCTTCTGCAAGGATCGAGGCCTGAGGCCGAGGTCTCAACCTAGAACGAGGCCCCATTTTTAAATATAATAGTACCCCCCGGACGGCAAAATAAAGGCGTAGGTTCAGACCGTTTTCATTCAGAAAAAAAAAAATCACTGTCGCTATGAAAACTTTATTCGGCGGATAACATGTCAAGAAAAACTTTCAAAAAACCGTTTCAAAATGTTAACGCATTACAAGACTTGCAAAACTGAAAAATACAACGTTAAAGTTTAGTTCAGTTTTTGCTTGTCACGAAGTCGCTGTCGGTATTTGACCACAGGGAGGATTGTAAAATTCCGCTCGCTCACGGAACCAATCAGATTGCAGGATTCGTTTCATCTTGCCCGCTCGAGCGTCTAAAAAAACACTTATTAACCGATAACGAGTTCTGCACTGGGAAATTGCAGGCCGATATGTGGCCTCAAATCGCCTCGCGAATAAGTCTAGTATCTAGACACCTTTGAGCTGGGAAATGGCTTTTTATGTGTTTTCACTTTTCTGCCGGTTCCTGCTGCACAAAACTGAGTAACTCGTCTTCGAATTACCTTGAGTTTTGTCTTCTTGACCAGTTTGTAGTTGATAATTGTTTTCATGTTCTTCTTGTAGTTCGTAATCTCCGAGTGTTCCTCATTGCGCGTGTATTTGATAAAAATCTAAAAAATTTTCTTTTGGAAACTGTGTATTGCTTAATAATTTTTTTTTTACAAAATTTGCGCAGAGAAAAAAGTTTGTAATGCCCGTGATCGTTAAAAGAAAATACTGCCTTAGCAACAACCAATCATAACGCGCATACTATCACAGCTATATAATAAATGTTCTTAATGTTTTTAACGCCTTTGTTCAATTATTCACTTCCTAGAACACACGACAATTATCAAAAAATGCCAAGCCGCTGGAACTTCTTCCATTGATTCTCAAGTTGACTGTTATTTTCGGTGTGACCTGGGCATTAGGATTTGCTGCTAAGTTTAAAGAAGCCGTAATCATTACGTACCTGTTTGTCATTTTTAGCAGCTTTCAAGGTATTTCATTAGTTTAGGCGTTTTCATGTGTTTATTAGAAGGGTTAAAATGTTACGGAACCACTAGTGGTACAAGTTTAAGTAATAGTGCAACTAGTAGTAGTATCATCCAAAAATATTTCAACTCATAATTTAAGAAAAGAAGTATGCTTGTAACTTTTGAAGTTGAGAACAGATTCATATAAACATTTGGCGAGGAAGGGAAATACAACTAAGTTGAAATATACATATAACATTTTTTTTCGCCTTCCAACATACTCCAGAACAGATTCACCCAAAAACTAGGTAACAGCTCAATTTCTTGTTGCATATAATGACAGAATGTAATTAGCAAAGCAAATCCTTTCAAACGGCATTGTCTTAGATGGTATTCGAAATCTTTTATCGTTCAAATATTTTATTTCGACAGGACATATTACGAAAATACCTCAAACGGAAATTCCACGATATCTGTCTCCTCTTGAAAACCTACCAATTAATACATTTATGTGTTTGCAGTGTTCGAGTCATTTTCCCACCGTTTCAGAACCACTATCGTCACTTCGCTTAGTGGTACTGTGACAAGAAAACTTTCTTTGCTTTTCAAAGAACAGGCATCTCCATTAGCTTTTGCCTTTCTCTGATAACCAGTAAACATCATTAGGAACAATTCTCTCTGATGTGCATTTTGTCAAACAACTAAACTAATAATAAAAACAGCAATTAAATAGTAATAATGATTATTACAGAACTATGACAACAATAGAACTACATTAATAATGATAATGTTGAACATTGTAAATAAGCCTAAAAACCCCTTAGAAGAGTTTGTTATAGTCTTTGTTCTTCATCAATAATAGATAAAGTAACGTTAGGTCTGTACGTATTTACCCGTGTGCCATCATGTTTTTAGGGGTGCTGCTGTTTATAGCTTTAAAGGTATACAGCAAAATCAGTCGCCAGTTGAGAGGTTCTGGCAAATCCTCAAGCGGCCCGCATGTTCACATAAAGTCTTCCAGGGAGGAGCCAGTTGAGTTAAAACGCCTGAAGGACGAAATGGCCACAGGAATCTGAGTTATGATGCTATGGTTGCATAAACTAAAGAAGATCACCAACAGTGTACCTTATTCTTCTTTGGCTCTTAAGGAAACCAAGTCAAGGGCAGGACGAGTAGCTTAATGCCTCTATATTCTCAATAGCTGTTTTCACAGTTCCTGCCGTCATCTCAAGTATGACGTATCAACTACACATATCCGAACCAAGGACACTCAACTCACAGAAGCCCTTCTGGGTTTTTGGATATCATCCAAACTTTGTTAACAATGTCGTTAGTCATCTTTATTTTTTGAAAGATCTGAAAAACTTGAAGCTAAAAATTTACGAGAACTGTAACATCTGAGCGAGAAAATTGTGGTGGAAATAAGGCCGACATCGTGCTAACCTATGCACTCTTGATGCACGATGTGCCGATGCAGTGGTTATTGGAGGAAAATATAAACATTTAAAATGGCTCAAATGAGGCCGTGTCTAATGTGGTAAATTTCTTAAAACAAACGAATCACTGAGCTTTTGCCGTCTACGGCGTCGTCAGAGTGAAAAAAATGAGAAAAGCCGTAGACGGCGAAAGCTCAATGTTTCGTTTGTTTTAAGAAGTACACCACAGTAGACACGGCCTCATTTGAGCCGTTTTAAATGTTTATATTTTAACCGTGCTACTGACGGACAACTTCCTCAGATTGATTGGAGGAAAAGATGTTTGTTTGTTTTCTTGTACACCAGATCTAGCTATATGCTACGGCAAGCTTCTTCCCTTGGATGGAACTCCGATCTATGACAGCTGATAGCGTTAATCTTCTTACAATTTAAAACTATCTTGTTGTTTCGAGCTTCAGATACAAGCCCATGTAACTTTCGACACACATAGAAATCTTTTGAACCAGAATTTTTATGCTTGAACTGCGCGCTTTCGGTATCGTGCGGCCAATTTGTCACGTGATGCTCCTGTGACGTAATGTTTTGTACCCATAACACTTTCAAATATGTCTCCGAAGGAAAATTAGGGAAAGATGTGATGCCGAGGCACCAAATTGCGTCACTTGCGGAAACAACTCCTGTTAACAAAGAGTAAAAATGCATCAGCTTCCTAAATATCAAATATTTAATACACAGTATTGCGTCATGTGACTTCAGTCTATGCTAAATTAGTATATACAAACCTTAAATGGCGAAATCTGATTTGTTCGCTATCTTGGGCTATTCAGCATTATCCACTCGGGATAATGTTTGTGTCAAAATGGCGGCGGAAAATTCCCACTTTGCAACTGTCA
>JAOBRD020491380.1:4963-17426 GCA_027575215.2 Hydrozoanthus sils | reverse complement strand
GTCGGCGAGTAGTATAAACTTGAAGTATATATGATAAATGAATTATCGTCGCCGTGAGATGATGGGAAAAGCTGTGAACATGAATACTCTTCAAATTTGACGAACACTGGCTGACCATTTCTTTCGCTTGAGAGCTTTAACCTTTACTGAACGATTCACTATACAGGAAAGAATACTGATGAAATAATTGCACAATGTGGTATCAGCGTTTGCGGTAGATAATTTCCATACTGACAGAAAGAGTCGGACAAGGAGGACTATTTCCTGGCACTATTTTTGCACAAGATCAACTCACCCCAATCGTTCGAACGCGGGCATTGAAAATTCGGCTTTGGCGCTGTAATTCCATATTTCTTCGCCGCTCTATAGCAGCACTTTGCTTCATATCAACTGGAAGGTCAAGTTTGTACATCTTGAAAACTTTTTTCTTGAAAAATGTGGATAATGTTGCTTTTCCTTTAACTGGGACACTGTATTTTGAAGGTCTAAAGTTGCTAGGAGTCCTTTTATCAACCCACTCCGTTTGCTTTGAACAGTTGCTTGGCAACACCTAATTTAAGAGCATGCGCAGTTGATCTTATTACCCAGGCTACTCGCCTTATGGCTCGGACTAAATCGAGTCCAGTCTCTTTTCGGTCGTGGTTGATATCTACATATGTTGACAATAAATCAACGGAAAGCTTAACTAACACAAAATTAAAATTAAAAAATTGTCACAAAATCTTACTTACAAAAAGTTTAAAGCTTAAAATGATTTTAAGTTGAAAAAAGTTATATTTTGAACTGCTAAAAAGTTAGTTTTCGACCGTGTGCGGTAATCTTCAGTAGTACTAGTAAATCAGAAAAGCTACCATACAAATGTATCATAATTGTGTTCAGTTGCTGGATTATAGAACTAGTTTAAATTATCGAGGACGAAAATAGCTCACTTTTGTATCGTATTTTAGAATAAAAATGCTTGTCGTCCAAACAAACTGAATTTTAAAATCAAGATGGCATCTTCTCGACTAATGCCTTTGCCAAGGATAAAAAAAACGAATAAAGTTGATATAGGTTAAACACTGGTTGAGAAATAAAAAAGTTAAAATGGAAGCGTAATTAGTTACTCCTGGCATCGGTGTTAAAATTTTATTCTTGACAACAGCATCACATGTTTAAACACGTAGCTGGGCAAAATTTTTTTTTTTTTGGGGGGGGGGGGACATTTTGGCCGAGCGGCGCCGCAGCGCGAACGAAATCTAGGGGGTCCGGGGGCATACTTTTCCGGAAAATTTTTGAAATTTATTCCTGAAATCGCTAAGAATGCTCCAAATGTATTCTACCTGAGCAAGACTATATTTTCAACTGAGAACTTGGCTTTGAATGTGGATCACACAGATTTCTGTGGCAACATATACGGCTAGTCCAAGAGACTGTGAACCATAAAGCTCAATCACAAGGCAAGTTGTCTCACTTTACAGGGTTTTATTATCAATAGGTCAACTTAGTAAAAGAGCATTTGGTTGTTCTTATTCTAGCTACGGTCATTCTTTCTATAATTTCGCAGACAATACAACGCGTTATAGGTATAGAGAGCGAGAATATAAATTATACCAATAACAATGTTTATAAAATTAATTTATACGAACTCTTATATTTTAAACATTTATCAAAGTAAGATCACAATAATTTTGCCCTGCAAAATCTGCGAAATTCGTTTATTTTATAATACTTTTCTTTTTTTACCCTTTATATTTATTGGGCCCCCATGGCCCACCCCCGGCCCCTCCTTTAACTACAGGCCTGGCCATGGTCAAACTAGTGGCTTTTAAGAAACGATCTCAAAAACTTTTGAGTTATTCTTTCAAGGCAACTGACTTTAACAGACCGCTACTGATCGTAGCTACCCAAGAAACGAGCCCTGGAGTCGAATTTCCAGAAAAACCAGTCTGTGATATAAAAATGCTTCCCGACGAATTGGACTCAGGGTAAGTTTGAATAACGGGTCGGTTCCAGGTTCAGGTTTTAAAAAATGGAAAACATAAGAAAAGAAAACACATTTTAAATAGACATACAGATGTTATTGTAAGCTGTGTACTATAGACGACAATAATATGTTAATCTATTATCTAGTAAATATCGCTGAATAGTTTTAAAATGAATTAAAATTTTAATTTTAATTAGAAGAGAGTATAAAAACTGGCAAAGAAAGTCGAACCCAACTGAATAGAGATTTCTCTTTCCTGATTTGAATTATTGCCTCCTGTCTAGGCCTAAAGGGTGTAGTGTTTCAGTAGGCTTCTCTAGTAATACTCTCGTAATCTACTTGTTGATTCTATATAAACAATTATACAAGGATAATTCTCGCAGGTTGTTTTTCATTTTCGCCTTACGATTTTCAATCTCGCCAGCACATGTCGATTTTCGATCTGGCATCTTTTGAGTTTTCATTCTCATCGCATGATTCCTATCTCGCCTAACGATTTCTGTTCTCGGATACCTTTTTCTTGTTTTCAACACTTTTTTCACGTTGGCTTGTAATTTAAGACGGCCATTGGTCGATTTGTTCGTCTAGACAAGCAAGTCGTCCACGAAAAATCGAGTGAGAAGTGGAATTAAAAAGTACAGCCATCCTGACTTCCCATGTGTTGTTGTTTATTGTTTATGGTATGTTGACTCAAGGAGAACAGGTAATAGGACTCTTTCGAGGTCTCCCATCCTAACGACCTTATCCGGCAAGACCGGAAGGTCTAACCGTGCACCTTCCGGCCTGAATGAAAGTCCGGCCAGAATCGAACCCGGGCCTCCCGCACGACAGACCGGCGCCTTAATAACTGGCCAAGGGCCAATCGAGCGAGCCGCAATAACCGTTTTACATTGGACGACGGAGAAGTCCTCTCAGTCGAACACGACGAACACGATTCTGGACATGTCATGATGCAGAAGAATGGCACCATGCAACATATGGTGCACCCAATTCCGGAAAAGTCATCTGAATTTGCTCGTCTGTTTGTTAGTCTTTTCAGAAGATTTTTTGTGGACAACTTGCTCGTCTAGACGAACAAATCGACCAAAGGCCGTCTTTAACTCACAACTGTTGAACAAATAGCCGAACTGACAAGTTTTCCGTGTATCAAGTAGCATGCGAGCCGGTTATTTAACCCCCCCTCTCCCCTTTTTCTCCTCTTTATTTTTTCCCTTTCTCCTTCCCCCAATAAAAATGAGCTGGCTCGCAGGCTTTGCATTAAATTTACTTGTTTGCATGTACGTATGATGCGAGTTTTTCGACGGCAAACTTAAGACGATTTGTTGATCTCCCTTTAGACGAATAAATTGTCAGACGACTTACTTATCCGTCCTCTAGTGTAAAAACGGCTGATGATTTTGAACGCGCGAGTAAAGACTTGAACGCGTGAGCGAAAGAAAAGCTTTCAACATGGCGGCTCGCTCGCTCGATTGGCACAGCCACTACACAGGTTAGCCATTAGTCCTTATCGTTGATTTGTGGTTGCGAAATCTAATTACAAGTCTATTTTTTAAATATGTTGCCATAGAACCAAAAACTTGTAAGTTACACTTAACTCAAGTAGCTAGTAAATAAGAAGATGACGTTGTTTAAAATGTAAGTTTCATCCGTTGCCGAGCTACAAAAGTCACAAAATGCTTGGAGCTCTGTGAAAAATTTGTGGCAAGAGCAACCCTTTTCATTTGCAAATCTTATGCTTCTACGAACCTTGATGGTGCTAAAGTATCTCTCATATTTTTTGTTCTTTTATATAAAGACGGAGGAAAAAAGTTTCTGTAGCTCTAAAGCATGCATATGTATTGCCCAATATTCCGGAATATTTTTTGTTTTCAGGATTCGAGAGATTTAGTATGGTATTCAAAAGACTAATATTATATAAAGCTTTCTTCTTGTTTTTTTACTTTGGTTTCAAATGTTCGGACCCATCTTTGGTCAATGCCTTAGAACATTGATTATTAACAAGCTCTGGTGAATATTTGTGTATGCGAAAAATAAAAAAAGGGGGGCGAGACATTCATTTGTGGTCTCTAGGACCCGTTTTCAAACGCCGTGCTAACCTGAACTTAGAAAATGCAACTTGAACGACTTTTATAGTCAGAGTCGAGAATGAAGTACGACGTTTGAAATGGGCATTAGAAAGGAACAGCTTCTTTCGAAATGTATTTTGAACCGAATATCGTGTTGTATAACGGCCGTGTAATAAACTATTTGGTTTATCTCATACTTCGAGATTGATGCACCAGCATATCTCATGGTTTTTTTTGTTATAGACGCCGTGCTTAACTCGTGCCCGCAGAGTCGAGTTAGTTTGGCACATATGTAGCACGGCGTTTGAAACGGGCGATATAGAAAGAGTTTCTTTGAGAACGTGTTTCGAATCAAATAATATACACAACAAAATTTCTCAACTCTGATTGGTTGAGAGCAGTGCTGTTTTTCGTAAACACAGTGCAAAATTCAGTGCAATTTACTGTAAGACTACATCAATGGCTACAACTTCGACTATACTGCGTCTACGACTACGACTTGGAGTACGACTACGACTACGATTACTACGACTGTGACGACTACTACGACTATTGCGATTACGGCTTTGATTTCGAATAAGACGATTTGGAATACGACGACTGCGACTACTACGACGACTATGATTACTACGACTGCTACGACTACGACTACTACGATTAAGATAACGACTATGAATATAACTACTACGAATTCAACGACTACGACGACTACGACTGCGACGAATACGGCTACTGTGAATACGATTACAAATAGATTGCGATTATGACTACGGCTTAGACTACGGTTTGCAATGACGACTATGATTATGACTTCAACCTCGACCGACTATTATTCTTGTTAATACTTCGATGCTGGTTCCTTTTATACTGGTTAAAAACTCCTATATACTTGACCTGTAATTTTGTTGTGTATATTATTAAACTACTCTAACTATTATTGTTGAATTTTCTCGTTCACCCCTTTGTTTTTCAAAAAGCTCAAATTGCATTCTCCCTACGGACTCATGCAATTTTGATACTTTTTGAAAAACCCACTCGTGCAAATGATTTCAAAATTGAACTCGAAGTCGTGTGGTTACCTGATACAAATATCGTGTTGTATAACGTACCACGCAACAAAATATTTGTTTTATCTCATGCTCCGAGATTATTTGATGTACCAGCATATCTCATGTTTTTTAGGCTTAAAAGACTGAATTCAACCCGTTCGAATCAAGTCGACAATAAATACTATAAATGTTGTTCTCCTTTCTTTCTGATATTTACAGCTTATATTTCTATTAAATTTCTAATATAGCTTTTTTAAGATTTTATGTCTTCATTTTGTTATATTGCTTCCAAGACCTACATGCAGCTGGCTTTCTAGTTTTAAGTTCGTTATTTTAATTAACTACCTCCGTTACAGCAGCAGCTGGCATTATAGAATCGTTATTTTAAAATTTATACTTATTTCACATGAAATTTTAATAAGTTAACCGTACCTCACTAAGTTTGAATAAAAATGTTCCTCCGTTGCCATAGGGAAACTCGTGTGCTTTCTTAGCTTTCTCACCAATTAGAAACTTGTCATTAGCATACTGCCTTTCATTGTTGACTTTATTTTGAAATTCAAATTTTATTTTTGTATCCCTCATCAAGGTCCAATCGGAGATCTCCAAAAGGCAAAATTTCATAATCCTTACTCGACATCTTGAAGGAGAAAATCGAGCTGTAGCGAAACAGGTGTTGGAGGTCTTATGCTCAAAACAGTACCTCGAAACTCCAGAGCCGAAAATCCTGGTTTCAAAATGAAATTTTACAAGAATTTGGAAGCAATGATTATAGCTATCGTTATCACAGCATTTATAATTCCTGTAACTAGCAGCCGACCAGTTTCAAGTAAGTATTTAATAATATAACATGCGTTTATAGAAGACCACAACATTACGTCTTAAATGATATTCGCCGCGTTAGGAAAGCTAGGTTTTTTCTTAAGTTCTCTACTCGGTAATAGTTGCTCTTTTATTCCTCATAAATATATTCGCTAAGCTTGGTTTTGAATATTAAATTTTAACAGCGAGCCGCGATTGCTTTGGGGCGATATAAAAGTTAAATGCAAAAATAATTTGAGCTACTCAAAAGAAGTAATTCGGCCCTTCGTAGCGTTTCCAAATCAGCTTTACCCGTAATTTAAATTGTAGACGGGAACACCTTTCTTTAACGGCTGAAAACTTGAAACTTTTTTTTGCGGTTTGTCGCGATATAACAGAACGTTAGCAAGTTTTAACTTTAAGTGGCAAATTTTGTTTGCGTTTTGTAACTTCACTCTCGTCCAGGCAGCGGATAGAATACGGATTTCTTTTAGATTTGAACTTAAACCAACCTGATTGATACAAAGCTTTTTAATACCTATAAATAATCTACCTATAAAACTTCTTAGAACTGTTTGTAGTTAAAAAAAAAATCGAATAGAGACTCTTTATGTTAAGCGAGATTCATTTAGTTTTCTTTATTTCATTGTTTACATTTGTAGCCATTTTCTTAGTAAGAAAATTACAGAAGCGACAATTTTCACCGTGTTTAGGCCGGCAATTTTTGCTCTCACTCACAGTCCAAATTAAAAAAAACTAATAATCAAGCAAAATAAAGCTGCAAAAGTTATCCCGAATCAGTATTTTTGGGAACCCTAGCAGTTGTTTTTGTGACCTAAGTATAACCATTAAATTCTGGCATTCATAACTTAAAAGAAACCATTAACTTCTTGTGCGTGCGAATCTCGGGCTATATGCCAAGTTTAAAGAGCGGCTTGCAATAGTTTGACAAATCATACTTTTTTAAATGAGAGAGCTATAGCAGTTCCCAAACTACTTTTAACGCAAACTGACTTTATATTAAGACTACAAGAGTGCAAACATTGAGAATCGCCAAGATGTTTTTTGTATACTTTGCTCGATTTTTTGCCTTTATTTACACGAAGAGTAAGTGTGAATCGTTTTGACATGATTCAGAAAGACGCGTACTTGCTTTCTACACTATGTGCTAGGGATTTTTGCGTTTTTTTGTTGTGTATTAATGTCAGATGAAACCGGTACCGTTATTATACACATTAATAAAGGCACCGAACATGTGTCAAGAGGCACAGTGTCTTCCTATCGGCAATGTTGACGGTTTAATTGGAAAGGAATATTGCAAGATTTTTTACGCATGCTACAGGTGAATTTCTTTTAACAAAATTAATCTTTAGGGCAACGGAGTTCTAAAATTAAAAGGAAAAACATTGTTGTGTAGGATGGTTTCGTGCCTTATATACTTGTTATGCGTCTTCGTAAATAAAAAATTATGCGATTTTTTGTTTCGAATGCAAAGCTGGTTTGCAAAATTTTGAAAATTTTTGGCCAGTGAACAAGTTTGTCTCGTGAACCCCTATTTTCTAACATTAAATACCTCTTGTATGTAGATCTAAAATTTTGTATCTAGTTTGATTTAGAAATTCATAAGGATTAGTAGCTACCGAAAGAAAAAAAGCTATTTGTGAGCTACCTTTTGCCAGTTTGGACGTTTTCTGGCGTTATGGGATTTTCTCTGATATACATTTTCTTAACATTTTTTTAGTTTTGACGAAAAGAGCCTTGAACTGTTCTCAGTTTGTTCCTGTTTCTCGGTAAAAAGTTCAATTATTTTAAAATCTTAGGTTCGTACGAAGCCACAGCCTTGGGTTGGGGGGTTACCTGAGTCAAAGAAACACAATCGTATAGGGCATACAGTTACAAGGAAGCGGGATCGGCTTTTGCTGTTAGAATACACGCTTTTTGTACAAGAACAATTTTATTTATAAGAACGAGGCTCAAATTGGCCAAAAGTTAAGCACAATTTAAAAACAAGCTGAGGCTCGATCTCTACAGCTAACTTTTTTTATACTTTACTGGACTTCGATCTTTTACTGAACAATATACAGAATGAATAAGAAATTCTTCGCAGTTTATCATCCCTGGAAATCGTCTCGGGAAAATAACTCGGCGAATCAACGATAAATCAGCGGAGATGAACAGATCATATTTGTTTTCCATTGCATGTAAAACAGCATACCTTAGTTTTTCTTCGATTTAAACACACATAAGAATAAGAACAACAATTCTAAGCTCAAACCGCCAAAAAATTTAGTAAAAGCAATGAGTCTCAGAAAAATTTACTGGTTCTTATAAAAAAAGCGTGTAGAAAGAATAAAAGAGTCAATCGAAATAAGACGAATGAACGAGATATGCTGAGTGCTCATAAATGGTTACTGTTTCCAAGTTGAGGTACCATTTGAAGTGACCGCGCGTGTTATTATCTAAAATTTTCCGTGAAAATTCTGCGACACAAACTGTTAAAAAACTTTTAACGAGTCTTGACTTTGGCTTCCTCTGTAGCTCTTTGCTTTATTCAAACAGAACCTACCAAATGTCGAAGCTTTTTTTCTGACAACGAAGATTGAGTTTTCGTTAACCAAATGAGCCAAGTACTTGTTTTTATTACGCAAAAAGGGTACATGTGTTGAAATCGAACTCGTCTCACACTGCTTTGGTGGTTTGTCTTTTTTGCAGCCCGAAAGCTTTTCCGCGTCGATTTGTAGTTTAGGCGAAATCCATTTAACATTTTAGGCTTAGCCAGATAATGGTAAATTTCGGGTAAAAAGCACTTGAAATCCTTGTAATCCAGACTGAATTCAAAGAACAAGGAGCTAAATAACTTTTATTCAATGAGAACAACTACCATTTGATACCCCAAGATGCAAGTTTATCATTGTCACTGTAGACATGTATAATTATGCCAAAAAAGAAGCGGGGGCAGAAGCTACGAAAACATTTACAAAATTTTTAGATGTAATATTTTCTTTCGAGCAGCAAGTTTACCGTCAGGTTTAGCAGTAAATGTTCTAGCGTTTGAAATATATTTAAAAGTACTTCAGGCCGTCTCAGTGTAGCAGGTGTTGGATACCGGCTTCGCATGCATGCAAATTCAAACTTTTCAAGTTTCTAGCGTTTGAAATATATTTATAAGTACTTCAGGCCGTCTCAGTGTAGCAGGTGTTGGATATCCACTTCGCATGCTTGAAAATTGAAACTTTTCAAGTTTGTCGTAGAAATAATGATTTCACCTGCCGTTTCCCTTAGAGTTACCTGAAGTCCCAATTTCCGAAATTGATGGAAAAATATTAGAATCATCTTTCTGCTGATAAGCTTGGTTGAACGAATTCTAAAAATTGTACTTCACACATTAAACCGCTCAAAAGATCCTTAATAAGTTAAAATTGCCAAGTTATGATCGCGATTCTCAAAACTGTGCTTACCAAAGACAGAGTTTCTGTGTAAATAACAGCGCAAAATTAGTTCAAAATAATATTAAGAACTTAACATTTTTGAAGAAATGTTTTGGGTAACTCAGGGTCGATGCCTAGTCATCTCCCCTTTTGGAGATGGTTTCATCCTATTCTAACCTACCCATCCGTTCCCTTCCTTTCCTATCCTTTCTTACCCTGTCCTATCTTATCCTATCCTATTCTACCCAAACCTATTCTTTCTCATCCTATATTAACCCTATCCTACCCTACTCTACCCTATCTCATTCTTTCCTATCCTATTCTATTCATCTTATTCTGCTCTATCCTTTCCTACCCTATCCTTTCCTATTCTATCTATCCTATCCGGATCTCATTCATTCTATTCTACCCTACCCTATCTTTTCCTTTCCTTTCCCATTCTATCTATCCTATCTGGATCCCATTCGTTCTATTCTCCCCTATCCTTTCCTTTCCTATTCTATATATCCTATCCGGATCCCATTTGTTCTATTCTATTCTATCCTACCCTATCCTGTCCTATTCTACCTATCCTATCCAGATCCCATTCGTAGCTATTCTACCCTACCCTATCCTTTGCTATTATATCTATGTTATCCGGGTCCCATTTGTTCTATTCTATTCTACCCTACCCTTTCTTTTCCTTTCCTATTCTTTCTATCCCATCCGGATCCCATTCGTTCTATTCTACCCTACCCTATCCTTTCGTATTCTATTTATCCTATCGGGATCCCATTCGTTCTACCCTACCCAACCCTATTCCTTTCCTATTCTATCTATCCTATCCGGATCCTATTCGTTCTATTCTACCCTACCCTATCCTTTCCTTTGCCATTCTATCCTATCCCATTGCATTCATTCTAGTCTACCGTGTCCTATCCTATCATTTCCTTTCCTATCTGTTCTATCCTCTTCTAATCGTCCTACCCTAGCTTTACACTTAAAAGCTGAGAACGAGTCAAATCTATTGTTTCGTAAAATGTGCATGATAATTGAGTTGATTAACAACAACAACAACTTTGTTTATCTTTTTCTTCATTGGTCACAAATAATATTTAAAAACAAATTACCAAAATGATGCCTATGCCCGAAGTGCTGGTCCGTCCCTTACCTGCTAAAAACATACTTCAAAGCACATCACCTTCCTTTCTTTCACACTGTCTGTTCTACTTCTACCTTGCTTTCAACTCTTTGTACAAACACTACTAATATTTGTCAATTATCAATTTTTGCATGTAAACGTTAAAGAAGAGTGCGAAGTTAATCTTCCTCTAAACTGCAACCCAGAGTCTAGCTCAGTTTACGAGTTTTTTAAACGGGTGTTCATGTCAGCTGACACCAAAGCTTGTAACAGGTAAGTAGATTAGACAGCACTGGTAAAACATCGGTACGGTAGCCAATAGTTATACTGCGCATGCGTACTTTAAGGCCATAGGTAGCGGGTACTACCCAATCAAACTTTTAAAAAAAAATCAATGGATTAATTTTGGGAATTCGTACCTGGACAGGGTTGTTCAAAGGCTGGTTAACTCTAACCCTGGTTTAAGCCAAAATTCAAGAAGTAATTTCTTCTGTAAGGAAAAGTTTGTTGACAAGTTTCTACGGAAGAAACTTGTCAATTCTAAAATCAAAGCTCAAAATTAGTCTATACAAGGCTGGAAACTAGAATGTATGGGTTGAAAATTTAACCTTGCGTTAGTGTTCATCGTCCTTTGACCAACTGGGTCCAGTTTGTTAGTTGTGCCTTGCTGACAAGTCCAGTTAATGCAGAAACAGCTTTACCAGGGACCGCACAGCGGGGGTTGCTAGAGGGCTTTAGCCGCCCCAATAATTTTCCAAAAATTTCCGAAAATTTTAGAGCAAAAACATTTTAAATTAACAGTTCCGATAAAGAGAACAGCTAAAGAAGCGGCAAATATATTTGCATCGAGGAAGGAAAGGAAATCTTAGTAACGCAATTACGGAGCACGATCTCCATTATGTAAGTTACAAAATAAATTTGCTGCAGTTTCGTTAGAACCAACGAGAAATTGAGAAAAACGGAGTGCTTTTTTTACCAATGATTGACAAAATTGGAAGCACTTTCAGCACTTTTAGAGGCTCTAAATTTCAAGATTTTCCACTGAAATATGTCCCCGCTCTTGCGTCTACTCGCCCTATGCGCAAACAAGCAGTCCCATCCAAAAAATGCTGCGCGGTCCCTATTTTCGCGGCCAACGAAAAACTATTTCAAATAACAGTGTAGTCTTGTAATAATACTATTGTTATCATATAGCCAGGCACAATCCTGCAATCTTATTGGCTGTTGAAAGGGCATGAGTATTTTATAATGACCTCGAGTATTACAAACTTTTTTTCTTTTTTACCCCTCTATTTTACCTCGTTTTCTTTTTAATAATTTCTTTCTAAGTTTGAAAAAACGTATTGTAAATAATTATCAACGTCATTCTCTCGGTCTATTCTGGGAAATCTCAGACCTCGGTCTTGTGGTATGAATCTCGCTACGCTCGGTCCGTACGTCAAGCCCTCGGTCTGAGATTTCCCAGTAAAGACCTGACTATCGGTTAATAAGTGTTATATATTCTTTCCGATTAATTATTTTCATAGATTAATGGGAGGAATGAACGGCGGGGCGTCGGAATGGCGTAGTAGTTGAGGGCTCACCTCTCACCAATGCGACCCGGGTTCGATTCGCGATCGGGGAAGTATGTGAGCTGGGTTTGTGGTCCCTCTCCGACTCCGTACTCCGGTTTCCTCTTCCATTAAAAACCTATCGTTGACATTGCCACTACCGTCAATGTCATTGTCATTGTCACTGTTATTGTCATTGTCGTTGTCATTGTCGTTGTCGTTGTCGTTGTCAAGGTCATTGTCGTTGTCATAATCATTGTCATTGTCGTTGGCGTTGTCAAGGTCATTGGTGTTGTCATTGTCATTGTCATTGTCATTATCATTGTCGCTGTCGTTTTCATTGTCGTTTTCTTTGTCGTTGTTGTTGTCATTGTCGTTGTCAGTGCCATTGTCATTGTTATTGTCGTTGTCATTGTCATTATCATTGTCGCTGTCGTTTTCATTGTCGTTTTCTTTGTCGTTGTTGTTGTCATTGTCGTTGTC
>JAOBRD020491273.1:0-17426 GCA_027575215.2 Hydrozoanthus sils | reverse complement strand
GCGCCCCCTCCCCCCCCCCCCTTCAGTAAAGGTTTACCTTTTTGTTGACCAACTTACAGAAAAGAGTTTGACATTTGTGCACCCCACCCCCATTTTAACATGAAGGGTTTTTTTGTTGCTTTTGGAAATTTATTTAAACAGGGACCCGCACTATAAAAGGGCCTGAACTAGGCGCTCTTCACCTTCAGTTGTCACTCAACCTCCGAAGAGACATGATATGAAATAAACGGACCACTCATGTTTAAAATTGTTTCATGTAACATGTGAATAGAATAACCAAGTACTTCAGAATCATAAGTTTTTGTTGCTCTCTGTTTCAAACAGAGAGATATTATGGCGAAACATAATATACTACAGTGAAAAAAATGCTTGCATTAAATACGCGAAGTTTCGACGAGACACGTGTTATGCTCTAATGAGCGAAACTTGTGACAACTTCGCAGAATATGGTACAAAATTTCCCTGGAATTTCGATGAAATTTCGTATAAAACGAAACAAAACGAACTTCACTTGCGTTTCTTTTTACCACTAGTGCATGGAAGAAAAGATTACGAATGTTCAAATTTATCTAATATAAATTTCTTTATTCCTATCGCTCAGAGAGAAGTTGAAACGCCGTTTGGTCCAAAATTTGAATTTTGGAAGGTGTCAGATGTGGGAGGAGCTATCCTTTTTATGGCGCGGGTCCTTGTTTAAATACATGACACGTACTAAGTTATGTACCTTCAAATGAAGTTTTCAGGAAAAGTTGTGATGTTTGTTACTATGAGAAAAAAAAGCCTCTAAACGCATGTTTTATGTGTAACGCATTACAGTTTCCTGGGGGAGCATGGCTTGAAACTCACCTTTAGGCACTCATGAGGGCCTCCGTATTGAAAATACCTAAGTACTGTTATAACCCGTAACACTTTGAATATGATGTACTGACCTTTTTGAGTAACATGGATTAGCAGGAACTTGGCAACAATTGCTAAAGAAATATTTAAAAATTTTAAATATTTTTGACAAAAATATCCAGTTGCTGATATCAGCTTTTTGCAGGTAAGAATAAATGTATTCGTGTGAAATCCGTTTGTAGTATTCTAATTTATCATATCTAGAAGTTTTGAACACAAAAACGAAGATCTTGCGGTATGTTTTGAAACCCATTTTAGAAAACCAATTGGTGAAGCACAATTTTGGTTTGTTTAATCCTCGATATGCCAGCGTTCCTTCCACAAAAAATTTTGTTTTAAGTGAACTACGGAACGATACGAGGAGTCGTTTGATAGTGTTACGAAGCGTCTCTTTCGTCAGGTGTTTTTTGTTTACTTTTACTTCCGGCTGGCATTGTTGCCTCGTTCTGGCGTGACGGCTTTTTCCTGTCAAGCATGGCGCCAATTCAATCGAAGCACTGCCGGGTTGAATAATTATTTATTATTCACGAAGAACCGTGTGGAATTTTGTGTTACCTATTGTTAAGGTTTTTTCCTCAAGAAATTACGTGAAAATGTAAATTTCTTCGCAAATTCACTGTCACATTCGAAATAGGTTGAAATTTGAGCCACGCAATGGATGAGTGAACTCGTTTGAAAACAGAACTAACTGCTCTTCGATCAGAAAACCTGCTTTGTGCCACATTTTAAGATGTGTGGCTTGTATTGAATCGACGGCAGAAGGCCCAACGCTTGCTGTGGAGACGACTTCGTTTACGCAGACCTCATTTAAATTCGCTTCGTTACCGTGTCTGAAGCCGCTTTCTCGAGAGCTGCATCCGTAAATCGCGAGTTGGCGTGACCGATTGAAGCGGCCTTTTAGTTTGTTCTAGCATAAATACAAATTTCCAAAACGCAGGACAATAGTTTCGTTTTCAATCGATCGGGCCAAGATAATGTCTACACTCCCAAGCTCAAGACGTGACGTTTCGGGTTCCCAGCCCAAAGAAGACTCGTTAAGCCTCGAAGAGCCTCGCGACATGTCACAATCATCTATTTCTACTTCATCTCGCTCGTCACAAGGTCAGTTCATTTCTTCTACGTGCTTTTCAAAATAATGGTTATTTCCGAACCGAAATTCCTTTCATCGGCAACTAGACCGGTGCTGTTTATTTGTAAGATACGTCGTTAAGTTTTGTCAAAAATCTCTCAATGTGTAACAACACAAAAACCCTCGAAATAAATTCAGATTTGTAGGTGTTTAGTCGAACAATTTCTACCTTGAATCGGATTTCCCTGAGCTTCGGAATCTGATTTGATATTTATGTTTAGTTTGCATCAACTGGTTGTCAAGTTTTCTCCCTAGTTTTGCCAAATTTTCATGTGATAACCCCTTTATCTAAATAGCAACGAACCGACTTTTTATTCAAATTGATTAATATTTAGTCGCAAAGTTTCGTGCAGCAATCCAAATTCAATCTGTGTGCATGGACACTAGAGGAGTTGAAAGATGTGCTACCTCACTGATTATGTATGTTTTAGATGTGATATTTTGTCTTTTTTAAAGCAGAAAAGTATTATGTTGCCTTTAGTAACTTATAAACTTCAGATTATTGATCTTGTAGAGAAATGACCACAATAAAGTCGAATTCTACTTTCCTACAAGCGAAAAGTTTTGAAGCCTTAATTTGGCTTTTAATATTTTGGCAGTCTGGACAAAATCGACTCAAGTAATTGTTTTCGACTTTTTGATACTGCATGTGTTCAGTTTTCTATGAACGTTAATTTGCATATTCAACTTCAATGAGTAAATTTCCTGCATAAACGGTTTTGTGTTATTCAAAAAACAATGCCAATTTGAAATATGCATTTTGTTCTAATTTTTATAATAATGGTACGTAGTGTATGGTAAATGCTCTTCAAAAAAAAAAAAACAGCAATGGGCATATACGTATTCCCTGAAAGCAAAACAAAACTCCCTTTCATCACACTTCCTTATTTACATTCATTTGTTTCTGGTAATTTATTAAGTTGTTGCTAGATCAATAGCATAGTAGGATACATTTCAGCCCTGAAATAAAATAGTTGGCTATTTATTTTTGATGTGTACACAAAATTGTTAATTCATATTTTGGTTCCAGTAGGTGTGTTATTTTGGTACTCACTGTATAGCAACAGTTTTCATTAAAATTGTGTTGGTAAATTCTATTTACAACATTTCCTTAATTCTTATCTGGCTTCATATTGTGACAATTATTAAACAAGGAATACAAAGAATTTTAGAGGAAAACGTTGTTGAATTTACCTGACTCAAATGATATTTTAGATTTAGTTTTTGTGGGTTTCTGATAGATTCATTCTTTATTTTTGCAACTACAGTTTTTGACAACACAGGAGTTATAGTTGTGTAACAATACAAAATGTATATTACAATCTAATATGAAGGAAATACATCAGGAATGCTGCACATTAAATTATTTACTGGCCTTTTCTTTAATTAGCTTGTATAAGTGTAACATGATACAACAAAACTACAGATCCAGAGTTGCTAACTATGATTTTCGCCCATGCATAGCTGTCAACTGGCCAATTCTAAAGTCTTAAGATATTAGGATGGCCTTATTTTGGGTGGGGATGGGTCGTCGCCAATATTGATTTGCTTGTATTTATGTGCTAGTCAATTCCAACCGTGAGCATCTTCCCCCCCCCCCCCAAAAAAAAAAAAAAACCTGGGCATTTGATAGAAGCTGAGTCCCGGGGGGGCTGGGCATTTGGCAGTTACCAGTGTTCCACCCTCCAGACATTTGCAAACAACAAAAAACTTGCCTCATGACATCCAGTCGTCATTTCTGACGGCGCACGGAAGTCAAGAGTGTCAAACCTTGTCATTTTGGAATAAGAAGAACATTTATCAACCAGACAGTCCATTTTTGACTCACGAGTACAAATTATCGTATATAGGCCACAAGAAGAAGGAACAAAGAACAACCTCTATAATATACATGATAGGTTGGATGGAGAATAAAGCACAGTAGATTCTGTTCCCACTGTTTTATCCAGTTCCACTGAGCTGAAACAGTTATGTTTATTAAAAATTGACAACTAATACTTTTGTATATTGGTCTGATAGACTGGGGGACTGGGCATTTGACCATCATAGTAGGAACGGGGGGCAGGGCATTTGCCTATAAAAGTTGTCTGCTGGGCCAGATAGGTATTGACTTGCACTTTATTTCCTCAGCAGTTTATCTTGCAAATCTAAAGAACCTTATTCCTAGGATTTTTTTTGTGAAAGAGAAAAGTTGACCACTGAAGCCAAAACTATCTTTAGTAAAGCTACATACCTGATGCTTACATCCCAAGTGTCACTGGGTCACCCTAATGTGGGTCAGTGTATTTGAGTGCCCAAGGTGCAAGTTTCTAGGGGAGTCGGGGGGGGATTATCCCTGAAAAATTTGGAAAATTGGGCTATTCAAAATAACGTTAATTTCCCACATTTTGATACAATTTTGCACAGTGTTCTCCTTTGAACCTTTACTGGTGGGAAAGTTTTATGCCTAAAATGCACTATGCATGATACACATATCACCAACATGCCACATTTCTGTATGTGATTGGTTAACAAACAATAAGAGGATCTAAGTATTACTTTTTAGACAAATCATAGTTAATATATACGGACTGGTTAGGAAACCATTGTTGTGTGTCTTTGTTTGCCTTTTTCTTTTGTTTTCAGGTCTTGACCCTGCATAAAACATGTAGAAAACAAAAAGCTTTTGAAATGCAAATCTACAAATAGCCAGTCAAAATATTCTCACTAATACCTGAAACAAAGAATGTGCAGGGTCACAGTTCATTCAACATAAAACAAAGCACCTTTGTACATAATTCTTTGTATTTTTCTTTTGAGGCTGCCGGCTTTCCTAACCAGTCCGTATATTAACTAATTGGACAAATGTACTAAATAAAAAGACTCGAAAACATGCCATGGACGAAACAATATTTGCATTTAAGTAGTCAGTTACAGCAGATATGGCACGTTGTAGCACTCATTTATGATCTAAAATTCTTTTAGAAATGGAATCTGTCAGTACTTGGCAATCAGATTTGACAGATTTGGTGAGAAATACATAATCTGAATGCAATTGCAGGTTTTTCTGCTAGCCTTCCAAATGCAAGGTCAGCAGGTTTTGATGTTCAATTGTGGATCATCAGAGACCTGCCAGATGCGGGTGACTTGGGACTTGGGACTTAAAAAACTAACAATAATGCAACTTTGCACCTTTTATTAGGTATAGCATTGAATGACAAACAGAGACACAGGTTTTCAAGGAACTAGGCAACATGTTACAACATGCTGTGCATGCCTTTTACAAGCTTTCCTGTCCATGATTGGCTGATGACAGAGGAAAGGTTATACCATCAGGACAAAAGCAAAAACAGACAAATTAAATAATTTTATGTAATTTTTTTTTATTCGTAGTGTTTTGACTTGTTTTATATAATTTGTGAAATTACAATATTTATTTTTTGCTTTCCACTCCATTTGCAAAAAATCCCTCAAAATTGGGAGATTCAAAGCATTATGCAGGAGACCAGGTGAAAGTGTTAAAATGCTTCAGATGAGACTTCTGCCAAATGTGGGAGAGTTGACAGCCATGCCCATGGATGGGGAATTCAAAATGAATATGGCTATTTTTGCTTAGAACTCTATATTTTTGTAGAGGATACTAGTACACTGTAAGGCCTTATGCAAATCTTGAGTTTTGATCAGCAAAAGAATCAAAGTTGGGCCAATGGCACAAATATGATGGCCTGGAGGCACATTGTTTTTCAGGTTTCTTTTGGCTTAAATTGGCCCGCAGTGTTGTTTAATGGTCAACAGTAATCTCCCACAAAGGAGCCAACAGGCACCAACTTGTGTAGACTGCGAGCAGTCCCTAATTTTCCTCTTAAGTTTGATGAGGCCACCATAAATCTAGTCCTCGCCCTGCCTTCTTGGCTTTCTCAATGCTCGATATTTTCCACGATCTCCTTGGAGGAAAAGAGGGGACTAAACTAAAACAGTCTAAACTTGTGGCTAAGAGTGCATTACTTGATATATGTCCTCAAAAATGTTAACCTTTGGCCATTGTGCAGGCAGTTGAAGTCTGGTGGTAATACTTCCATGTATTAACTATATGGGTATGTGGTGCTATTCTGGGTATGGTTTTTGGCCAGTCTAGTTTAGAACAGGGGTATAAATCATGAAAATTTTATCTAGAACAGGTTATAAAACTTTTTACCAGGTTATAAAGCTTTCAAACATTTTGCAGAGGAGTTTGGTGCAGTTGTAAGATATCTGCCTCCCATTTCTGAGCTAGCTAGAAAGAAAGGTACCAAAATCACACCATTTCTAGTTTTGAACAGCATCAGGTTTCTGAAGGCCCAACAGCACACTCCCACCCAAAATTCTAGTGAGTACCCACCCCCAGACCTGAAGCCATTTGTTTTGGGAAGAGCAACAACTGTATTAACTTCCTCACCACTTAAATCTTAATATATTTTATTAGGTTCTTAATTTCCACTTATCTAAAACTGTTATTAATTGAATATGATATTTATAGTTAACCATACTTTTTATAGAACTAGAATTTTCTCAAATCTCATTGGCTTATTCAACTTGTTATTATGTTCATCAACCTGCTACAAGATAACAACCATATATGATAGCCTAGGCATCTTAGTTGTTTAGCTAAACAAAAAAATAAGACTTCCCATTTTAATTGTTTTCTTATCTTATTTGGGAAATATCATGTACAGGGAAATTAGGTGGTGATAATTACAAACTGTCCAGGGCTGAAAGGATTAAAATGGTCCTACTTTGAGTTGTAGAAGCTGCCGTTTTATCAAACGTTTATGATTATTATAATATTTTCAGACGTTTGCATCACAGTTTTACTAACTTCATCTTGTTATTTATATTAAATCTCAGACTCCCAGTTACAATGCTCTGAGTCAATGCCCTCATCAACGCCTTCAGAGGAGAATCAGTCGTCACAGGAAGACAGACATTTCCTGCACAAAACAGTACCACCTCAACTGGAAAATAGAAGCATTGAGGTTGCAGCAATGAACGGTATTACTTTGGTATTTTCCATGTTTTTAAAAAACACAAAGTTAAAGATTTGACTTTTCCAAATAATTTATCAGTAAGCAGCAACAGTAGTTGATAGCTAACTAGTGTGATGTAGTTGTCATAGGGAGCTGGCAATCTGTGACCGATATATAAGGGCATACGATTTAATGGTTGGCAAATGCAAAACAAACATGGACAAGTCCTTTTCTCGTTCATGCAGGATTTAGGACCAGCAAGTTTGGTTTTGATACCCCTTTGATTTTGGGGTTCAAACTCAGATTGGTTTATCGGAAATTATGTCCACAACATTATGAACAGCTTTTTAAAAATTAAGCTTAACTACTCTTAGGTAGTCGGAAAACCCAACAAGTTTTTCAACCCAATTATTGGACTCCGAGGGCCTACGGTTTAACGTCCTTATCCTAGAAGACGCGAAGGTCTTACCGTTTGCAGATGTTAAAGTAAAGGCAGCACCTTCTCCTCTGTTATTTTTAAGACCTTGAGTGAAAGTCCGGCACCGGGAATCGAACCCAGGCCTCCTGCATGACAGACTGGTACCTTACCTACTGGGCTAACCAGCCAGCCTTACTCCTTGTCCCCAGGTTGTAAACAACTCATAATATAAGTTTTTCCTTGAGAAATGTAAGGAAGTAGCAGCTATGAAAAAGATTGTAGTCATTGAGTGAGATCTATCTCAATCTTGTAAGAGTAACAATAACCAATGGTTTGTTGATAGACAACATATGGTGTCAACTGTTTATCTATATGCGTTTTTTTTATATAAAACAAGTTTTATAAGAACACCCCGGCTGATTATTGATTATCTGCATATCTGAAATTTTCAAGAAAGCCCACCAGGGAAAGGAAATTAATGAAAACAGGGTCAAACTTACAAATTGGATTCTCTCGTGACAATAACACGAATCTGTAACCATTGAATTCCAGGGAGACATCAGAATGAACTGTCCAAACTGAATTTTCCTGTGGAGAAGGATCCTCAGCCCAATGCTACAGGGCGGTGTTCAAAGTCTCCTAGACAAAAGATCAGTGTATCGTCAGCCGAAAATGGAGAAAACACAGGGAGTGTGCAAACTCACACCTTGGCTGCTCATTCTAATTTATCTCGTTTAGCAGAAATTGCAACATGTCGACCGACGGCCACATCAGATTCACACACCCAAGAGACACAACATCCCCCAGGGAGCTTAACACAGCAAATGAACCCGATTCAGTCACAACTACTTGCTACACAAACAAGATATTTGACTCCTGGTCAAAATATTTCTCTTCCTGTTGGGTTGATACAACAGAACCATTTTCCGGTCTATAGTGGGTACCAACAAATGCCTGGTGGTATGTTCCAGCACCTTGGCGCCGTACCATTGCCCCACGGCCAGTACCCTCCGCCATTTGTGAAGGGCTCAATCATTCAACTCGCTAGTGGAGACTTAAAAAGAGTTGAAGAACTAACAACAGATGATTTTGTTCAGAGCACCAAGTTATGCCCTGATCTCAAATTGGAGACAAGTACGGTTGTGTTGGTGAATGAAAATGTCGAGGGTGGCTTTGCCATGGTAACGTTTTCTGTGGATAGTTCCAAACAGCAGGTTAGTGGATAAACGTAATTTGGTTCGAACTAGCTGTCAAAGTTTGATAAAACGTGGATCTAAGCATATTTTCAACACAATGAACAGAACAGAACAGTTTATTATTTTTCTAATTTAACAAATTACATTTTACCGCACAGTCACCAAAAAGCTCTCCAGTTTGCTGCAAGTTTAGTTGAGTACAACATTAACAATACAAGCTTTATTGACATGATTTTCAGTATTGTCAAAGCAATTCTAAAATTACAAATATATAAGAAGTAGTTTCAAAATAATCTTAAAAGACATATTTTATATAAAAAGAATTGATCTTTCTCAGATGCAAGAATATATATACAAAACAACGTCTTGGTAACATTCTGAAGAATCTGGATTTAAAATAGTGAGAGTTTGAATTTCTTGCCACATTACTTTAGTATAAGTTTTGAGTATTGAAATATTACTTCAAGATGGCACAACATTTAACGTCATGTTAATGTTTGACAGAACAGCCATATCTTTCCTAAAAACGTCTGAAAGGCGATACAAATTCATTATTGATTGTAAAGGAAAGCTGCAGAAGCAAAGCTTATGAAATTCTTCTTACTAGACTGGTGGAAGACCAATTCTAGGTTGCTTTTGTATGAAATTGTGGTAGACTTCTATACGTATAACTGAAATTAAATCGCTTACTGGAAAAATCCTACACTAGTACAACGTTTCGGCCGTCCCAAATGACCTTCTTCAGGTTTCTGCCGGTCAGCTTGGACCACGCAAGTGTCACGTGATAGCTGACCCGGCGCGTCCTGTAAAACGCGGTCCCATGTGTGCGACAACACAAACCGCAGACCACCTTTCTTATTGAGTGAAGGACCCTCAACTCTTTTCCACACAGCCTCCTTGATACCGCGTCTTAACCAATTTTCCTCTTTGTCCAGAACTTTCACATTATCTAGATTAAACGTGTGGCCCGAGTTTCTTAAATGATTGAAGACCGCCGAATTCTGTGCCTCGTGTTGCCGCATTCTCATCCCCAATGCTTGTTAATTTGTGGTAGAACACATTCAGGAGAAAATTAACCAAGCAAACGTTAGATTTTGCAACATTCGGGAAAAAAATTGAAACTTGGAGCATTGCAAAATACTCTTTCAAGATTCATTTACTCGGTACTACTGTCTTCTTGCCCCATATGCTTGTCACAGATACCACACAAGCATGTTAGGACTTTTAAGATACACGCTATTTTTTATAAGAACAACTTTGTAAGATCAACGAAACTCAAACTGTCAGAATTTAAGAACAATTTAGAACAAGCTGAGGCTCGGACTCGATAGCTAATTATTTTTAAAAACTTTACCGAGCTTTAATTCTTAACTTAACAATACAGAATGTAAAAATGGTTCGCAGTTTTCCTCCTTTAATCAGTCATTGCTACAAATTATACGCTGTACACGTATATTTGCCCAGAAGTTAGTTCCTTACAATTTGTTTTCCAATCCATTCATGTATTGCAACACTTCTTTAGCTTAGTTTTTCTTCGATTTAAACCACACATAGAAATAAGAACAATTTCAGGCTCAAATTGTCATGAAATTAAGAACAATGGAGTCGGGTAAGTTTACTGGTTAAAACTTATAAAAAAAAGTGTGTATGTTGACATTACCTGTGTTTTGGCTCAGCCCAGTACGTCAGCTAGTACTTTCTACTTAAAAGCATAGGGGAACCCGACCAATGAGACTTAAGAGACAAGAAAAGAAACTCGAGTTAACTGTAACTTACCGTTTGGACAGGTCACCCTCAACTGCCCGGTAGAACATCCATTTTTTGTGTATGGCCAAGGATGGTCTTCGTGTCGGCCAGAGCAATCACAGGCGAAGTATAACTTACACTGTCAACTTCTCAAGGTTGGAGACGTCTGTATTTTTTTGTCCCCGGCAACAGCAACCCTCCTTTCTAATAATGTAACCGTTATCAGTCAGGGGGGACCTGCCGCTCTGTCTGTCCCACCTAACTCTGCAATGCCAGTTACTGTTTCAAGTGGAGCCACTGGCGCTACACCTTCAGTAGCGCCAATAACTAGTATTGCATCTGGACAAGTTAGTCCAGAAGGGGCATCGTATACAACAAACTCGCAACCAGAGTCACGATCTTACCAAGGTCAAGGAGTGAGTCCACAGGGAACCCAAACTCATTCTAGTTTAAACTCACAGGGAATCCCAATACCAGGAAACGTTCCAGCACAGGTGTCTCATTACCAGGCCTTGCATCCTTCGTTTCTAGGAGGAACCGTTCATCCCCAGTCCCTTGTTCATGGAGCTCTTGTTCCACAGAGCGGCGTTGGTAATGGCCTGCTTATGACAGCAATTGGAATTGTACCTGGAAGGGGAGTTGTTCCGCTAACCCAGCAAGGGACTATTTACGGTAGTCAAGTGGTGGCGGAATCCTTACCGAAACAAGCCAGCAATGGCACGCATAGTGTAATTACTCAGCAAGAAGGTAAACAGCCTGTGGACTCAGAAGATGGACAACCTGAGACAAAAAGACGGAAAACCGAGGGTGAAGGGAAGTAACTTCCAATGACATTTGTATTTATGAAAATGGAAAATCAGAAAACTTTCCATTTTCCCTACTCTTTCGTCCAATTCCTCTTCTACGACTTATTGTTATATAACTTGAATGTTCACCAGGTGTAACCCAAAGAAAATACTCTACATGATGCAATTTTCTTTCTAGTTTTGTACCATTAGTTCGTGCAAGATGACTTTCGAACGTCAAATCATAATATTTAGTCTAAAATCTGTAGAGATTTAGAGTAAAGAACACTCTGTCTTATTAATATTATAATTATTTATTTATTTCAAAGAAATAATATTTCCACGTGCCTTTAAGAATACGCCACTACCGATGGTTACAAGTTTTAAATAGAAATATAGTAAGGTTCAAACACATTGTTTTCCTTTTAGAGTGTAAACTTTGGTAAAACATTTTCTTAGTAAACATTTGGAGTTAACCTGCTGAAACAATTTCCAAACGTTTTTCTTCAGCGTTGATAAATGTTACTAGTTTAATACAGGGGCGTAGTCAGGACTTTTCAAAGGGGTTCACACTGCGTCAAAGTGAGGGTGATTAAAAAGGGGGATCACGGGCACGTCCAGGACCCCACCCCCCCATCCTGGCTACGCCCCTTGCCATTGTTAAACACAAGTAATCAAACATCCACGGATCAGCTGGAACTATTTGATGAATACCTAGAAGTACAACAGTAAAAACCCGCATGTAAAAACCTAGAATATTTCAGTTTTGCCTATAAAACGTTATAGAAATGGCATTTAGTGTAAATCACTTAAATTCTTGATAAGTTTATCAATAGATTCTAACGCAGGGTATACGTGATCCAGAATTTACTGCCGTACTTAGATGCGTTCTTAGATGCCAGTACTGTCTTTCAATAGTACTAGCGTGCATAATTTCCATTTTGCAGTGTCCATCATGCCTTTATTTTGCATAATCCACGATATCCTTTATTTCAGTTTATGGTGAACAGGAAGTAAAAATCATGGATGACTAAAACGTGTAACCGTTTTAAAAGCAGTTAGGGCTTCGTGTGTCAGCATTTGTGGCGTCCGTTGTAATCAGACGTCCTTCAGTACTTAAGGATGACACTAAAAAGGTTGTGTTACCTCGCTGTGCTGTACACTATTTTCCACTTTGCATAATTTGAACCTGTTGAAAAGTTTGGGCTTATTAGGTACGAGGTTCTTTTAAAAAAGGGGTCTGGTATTTGCTTTAAGGTACTTAAAATTTTAGGTTCTTATACGCGGGTTTTTACTTTAAATGCTGTATTTGACCAAAGTGTTGCAACGTCGAAAGACTGTAATACTCTATTTGAATATTAACACACTGATGTGCAATAGAATGAATATCTGATACCTACCTAGTGCATGGTACCCAGCAATAATAAACGTCTAACAAGTTTAAAATTGAGAAAGAATAAAACAGTTCATTTTAGTAGACGCCAGAATAGGTTACTAATTTTATGTTCGTGCAAGATGTTAAGTTCTTATGCGGATAAATACTTCAAGGCTAACAAAGAGAAAAAGGTTGTTAACGAGGAGATTACTTCCTGCATGTGGAAAGGAATTCACCCCATGTAAGCGTATCCAGCGTCCAACTTTTTTTTTAACTCTGGCATCCAGAGCATCAGAGCGATCGGGATACGACATCCACTGGCAAGGCATCCAGCACCCAGAGTATCAGAGCGATCGGGATCCGACATCCACTGGTAAGGCATCCAGTATCTGCAGCATAAGAGCGATCGGGATACGACATCCACTGGCAAGGCATCAAGCATCCAAAGTATCAGAGCGATCGGGATCCGACATCCACTGGCAAGGCATCCAGCATCCGCAGCATAAGAGCGATTGGGATACGACATCCACTGGTAAGGCATCCAACATCCGCAACATCAGAGTGGTCGAGATCCGACAGCTACTGGTAAGGCATGCAGAAAATCTTTTGTATACTGCATTCGGCATTCACAATTTTTTTAACTCTGGCTTCCAACATCCACAGCATCAGAGCGATTGGGATCCGACATCCACTGGCATGGCATGTAGAAAATCTTTTGTATATTGCAAACGGCATCCACAACAAGGAAGGCATCCAGCATCCATGTAATCTACGATCTAAGCATCCGAAGGGTAGGGATCCGGTGTCCACTAGATCTCTGGATGTGCTTACATGGGGCGAAAGCAATGTTGGTAATGCCTGGCTTAAGTTGTAACCTCAATTTATACGTTTGTTTTACAGTTCCTATAGAGAGCATAATCTTTTCAAGACATTTTATCAATTCGCCAGAGGAACGCTTTAGATTTTTACACCTAAGCATTTGTTTAAGTTTAGACGTCCTTATCTGGTATGTTGTTGTTGTTGTTGACGTCAATTTTTCCACTTACGTCTAAAGCGCTATCAGCAATGAGCAGTTTAACAAGATACATCTAGAGCTGATGTAAAGCTAACTTTCAGAACCCAGTTGTTCAAAGGCCGATTTACACTAACTCAGAGTTTTATTTTAATCTACAGTACATTAACTCTTGTTTCCAACCTTACAGAGGTTGATTTGCTCTAACTATGGAGTTGACAAGTTTTTCTGTAGAAATTGATCTAAATAGTATAATTCATAGAAACTGTAAATCTTCCTTAGAGAATAAATAATTGCAGCTGCTTAAATTCTGGCGTAACCCAGGGATAAAGTTAGCCAGTCTTTGAACAACCCAATCCAGATGAGTGGCTTAACCCAGGGTTAAAGAACAATCCAATCCTGATGAGTGGCTTAACCCAGATTTAACGTCAACCAGCCTTTGAACAACCCAGCCCAGATGAGTGGTTTAACCCAGTGTTAAAGAACAATCAAGCCCTGATGAGTGGCTTAACCCAGGGTTAAAGAACAATCAAGCCCTGATGAGTGGCTTAAACCAGGGTTAAAGAACAATCAAGCCCTGATGAGTGGCTTAACCCAGATTTAACGTCAACCAGCCTTTGAACAAACCAGCCCAGATGAGTGGTTTAACCCAGTGTTAAAGTTAGCAAGGTAACCCATGATAATTTACGAACAGCTAGTTTAAATTTTGATACTAAACATCCACAGCAGGTTGTGTTTATGGTTAACGTTTTTAGGACGGGTTTGACATTTTACGAAAACCACCCAAGTTTGTTGATTCACCTGTACTTTTAAAGCTTTCAAACTTGTGAGAAATAAATATTCACTTGGTACAGACGAATAAACTGTCATATTTCTTATTAAAAGGTAGTTGGCTGCCTTGAAGTTGAGATCACTAAAACCAGAATTGTTTTGATTGTAGGTCACTTCAGTTAACTCTTGGTTAGAGGTTGATCGGTTCGTTTTATTATTTGTGGAAACAATTACCCAAAGAAGTCCGAGTTTACATCAATAAAAAGCCGTTTCCCCAATAAACGTGCAGAGTTTCACGGCGACCTACGTGGAACAACAACTAACTCCTGCATTCGCAGCATTTGAACTGAAATCGCTAGCTTAATAATAGGAAGTATAACTTCAGGAAAGACCTAGAATCAAGTTATTCTCAAAGGTACAAAACCATAAAACCAAGCAAAATTTATTGTACTCCCGGGCAGGAGCAAAACCATTTATAGATTGTAAAAAAAGTGTCTGCCCCGCCTCGGTTGGGATAAAAAAAACAACTAAGACCCCGTCTAAGCTCCACTAAAAAAAAGTATTTGCCCCGTCACATTTTTAACCTCGGATATAATATACTTTAAGCGTTATTCAAAGTTATTTATGAAAATGAATCAGTACCAATGTCAATACTTACAGCAAGCCACCCAACCATTGCAATTCAGGCTCATCATCTTTTAATATGGGCCAACTTCTGCGAAGCAGCAGTTCTTAGTTCTTTCAAGTGATGTGAGATCATGTTCAAGTTTATATGTTGCTCAGTAGAGATGCAGATGCGAGCCCAAGGTGGTTTTGTTGAACAAGAAGTACACTGATGTGATACTGGTGAACCTGATAGACCAGTAGAAATCACTGAAATGTGCGGGAGGAATAATATACATTATACTGAGAGATGGAGAGGACAGGTTGTAATTTATATTATTGTTTTAACTAACTACTTAATTTTTCTGTGGATATGGATTGACTGAAAATACGACATCTATAGGAAGTCAAATGGACGTGAGGATTGGACACTGGTATAACTCCAACGGTTGTGCTATAGACCATAGAAGAAAGTTTGATGTTCTCGTAATGTCACACATGTGAGAGTGTTGTCTGGGCAGTAAGGCGTAGGGGTATGATCTCACTGCACAATATAGATATGTACTGCTTTACTGAGAAAAAAACTGTTTGCCCCGTCTCAACAATCTGAAAAAAATGTTTGTGCCCCGCTCCCGTGCTACCAAAAAAATGTCCCTGCCCCGTCCCATTCTGCTCCGGCCCCGTATACACATGAATTTAGCTCGGTCCCTTAGTACACCCCAACTTCATCCAAGGCTTCGCACATATCTCAACTCTGCGAAATTCCAGAATTTTGCAAAACAAGGGTAGTAAGGTTGATTAATATTAATATTAAAATCACGATTATTTATACTGAGTTATTAAAAAGCGTTTTAGCATTAACTATACTCTGGTTGTATTCCGTCCGTTTGCCTTTCAACTTGATTTTATACTCCGATAATGGTTTTACTTTAAAGCCCGGTTTCCGTATGATCTGTAACAATCGGCGACGGACTGCTGCACGATCGGCGACGGTCTGCGATTGATGAGTCGCAGGCACCAGCTCAAGTGTTTCCATATGATCCTGTAACGATCGGCGACGGTCTGCGATTGATGAGTCACAGACACCACCTTTAGTGTTTCCATATGATCCTGTAACGATCGGCGACGGTCTGCGATTGCTGAGTCCCACAAGCCTTAGCGAACCTAAAGCGCTGGCGCGTGCAGGAACAAAAAAAATGGCTGTGTTGAGCAAAAAGCAATTGCTAAGTTCTCAAGTTGCCCTATATGAAACTACGGCAAAGAAGAAAAAAGTCAAAAAGAAGACACAAGTTTTAGGTCAGGGAAATATTTCTTCAACGACAAGAACGCGGTCAATTTCACACTCTATTTCAAGAACTAAAGCAAGGAGTATTTCTTCCGGTAAGCTCAACTTCAAGCTTCATAATAAGTATATAGTTTATATTGCTTATTTGGCCCCGTAATTATTTTAAGAATGTTGCTTTAACCTGAAGCGGCAAACATCTCAGTTCTCATTGGACAGTTTCTTACACGTGATTTAAGAGGAACAATGGTATGTCGGCGCGGTCGTAATGGTCGGGAAAGTAGATTCGAGTTCAACTCTCCCGATCATTCAGATCATGTGTTGCACACCGTCGCAGACAAATATTTTGAGTGTTTCCATATGTCACGAACACGACGCAGACCGTCCCCGATCGTGATTGCAGACCGTCGCCGATCGTTACAGATCAAATGGAGACCAGGCTTTATATTATGTTGCTTGACTAAGTTCAGAAACCAATTAACTGATCGGTACTTCCTGTTCACAGTGCCTCTTATCATTTTGATATCAGGACCGCTACCCCTTCTCCAGCCAATAAATTAAGACACCACGCATTTTTGTATTCTTTTTAGCAACACTCTTCAGTAGCCACTGAACTGAGAAAGCATAGTTTAATACCTACAGTCACTTTCAATTACCAATAATAGAGAGGGCTACATTGTTAGAAATCTTCTTTAGTAACAACGGCAGCACTTAGAAATTATGACTTTTTCCGACGTATACAAACCTCTGCAAGCATTTGTGACCAAGGGTCGATTATATTGGTGAACCGCTTAGTAAAGTACCAGAGACAAGTGCATCAAAGACATTACACAATTTGTTTACTTCGAAAGCAGTTTTGTATTAAAATGGGCGTCGACTTGAAAGATCTTGAGTTTCAACATTGATGACCTTTCCAGATTTTATCCAATAGCAACTCTTCTAAATTTAATTTACACCAAAGGGAAGATAAGAGCTGTCATTCAGTTCTCAAATGTTCGTTAGTCATTCTTGGTTAGGTGGTCTTCAAAGGCGAGTGAAAAACCTTGCTCTAGAAAGGTAAGTCAACTTGAAATCAACACTTAACCATTTGCTTTTTATTACTTTTCCTCTGGAAATTAAGGTAGCAGGCATGTATAATATAAATTTAGTGACGCTCAGAGTAATATTTTCTACGAAGTGCAGCGTAAACTAAAGAACGCGTGACCAGTAACTGATCAATGTACGCCAGTA
>JAOBRD020491165.1:1294-17429 GCA_027575215.2 Hydrozoanthus sils | reverse complement strand
TTTCTGCAAGTTTGACCATCAGATAAAACGGATGGACAAGAATTTTTGTAGAATGTAAGCCTGGTCAGAGACTTATAGAAAAATCTAATTATTTGGGGGGACAGACTGTCCCGCACAGTTTTCTGGCAATTTTCCCAAAAACAATGCGGCAGAATTGCGTTGCACGATCCGTTAAGCAAAATAGCCTCCAAAAACTAAGTAGAATCGGGCTAGATTTTCAAGGTTTTGGATAAAAAAGGGCCCAACTGTAAAGCAATAGAGTTGTTTGTAACTTACTTGTAGTTGAAGGAATATTAAAATGATCAGAAACGACTTTAGGGACCTCTGTTTACAGGTAAATTGTGTGTTTTGTTGTGTATTTTGTGTGTTAAGTCAAACTTTTATGAAACTCTGGTGCATTTTGGGTTATGAAAATTCATTAACTGGCTTGCTTCTATTTTTTTATTCTTGGTTTGACATCTCATAAACTAATTTCCAGCATTATTTTGTAGAAAAAGTGCAAAACCTGACTTCAGCATTTTTTTTGTGTGCTCTAATTGTAAAATGACTAACTTATAAACATTGCTCCTCTCTCTGGTTTTGTTGTAACATCTTCTTTTAGGCAGGATACATGAGTTAAACAAATCCTCTTGGAGATAAACTTACAAAACTGTATATATCTTACTTTGTCTTTGCCCGGCGGGCAAAAAACTTGAGTTTGGAATGCAAAAAATCCCCTTTTTGTTACCTTTTAATTTTTCCTTCCAAACGATTAGAAGTAAATGAACAACTGTTGGAAGTTTACATCCTAGATAATTATGTTAAGTACCTGTTAAAAATAGTTTTTGCTCATCACAACTATTTATTTTCACCCAATTAGGTTTGTAATGGGGGTACCTTTTATCACCCTTGAGAGTGTTTGTTTTGTTGCAAAGGCAATAAGAGACTCAAATGTCTGTTGTGTTGGTCTCATTTCATGACAAGTAACTGCAAAGTGATAAAAACTTCTTGAAAAACTTGATTTGGAAATTTTTTTATTTAGTTGTATAAGACCACCTTAATAAATACACACTATAAACGTCAACACACTCAAAAAATCTTTTTAATATCAAATTCGAAGAATAGAATCAGGCGGGAATCATGTTCGATAAAAGTGAAATATATCAGTACACATACCTTTACGGACTTTAGTCTCGCTGTTTTCCACCACAAATTTTCCATCAAAATTTCAAATATTATTTTATAAAATTATCCATCAAAACGTTTTTTTCTCATACATCCTTGCAATACTGAACAAAACACCGAATAATGTACATCATATACAAACGTGAGACATTCCGCCACCCTTCGTTTGACAATGTTTTGACGAAATTGAAGGACCAGTAACTGCAGTAGTTTTAAGGCTTCATATGATATCATTCAGAGGTTTTAACTCTTGTTTTTGATATAGAGAGTTCATATTTCATCTTAGTTTTCTGAGCTTTCCGTCTCTGACTCCGGTGAACCCTTTACAGAGCTTTATACAATTCACATTTACAATACATATATCAGTAATATTCTCACATCAAATTTGTGAAGGGATACTCGTCTGACTGTTGTATCTGATGTAAAGCAACTATTTCATATAGCTTTATATATCTATAACGCACACATTTCATCCGTTGTTCTCTTGTTCCTAACGTCTTTTTCAAATTTAAACTCTTAAGTTTCAGAGTGACGCCATAGGCTTTTAACAAACACTAAGTCATCGTGTTTGACAGGAGTTGCATACTATTTTTCCTTTTGTTGCGTTGTTTGGCTTCGTCCTTCGTCCTGTCTTTTCGCAGTTGCTTTTTAAGATTTCCTATAAATTCGCTTCTTTATTTCTTTGAATGGTCTTGGCTTGATGAGACATATATCTAATAGCTTTTTTTAAATTCTAGCTCATCCTAAGCAACAAACATCGACCGAAAACCCAGGTACTGTAGACTTTTTCTTTGCAAGTTACGGAATATGTGTTTATCAGTTTTTCCTGGCGCCCAACAATGTATAGTTGGGGGGAGGGGGAGGTCCCACATTGTCGTCGGACGGGGGTGCTTGTCGTATCTTTTAGTGGTTGAAATTCGGGTTCGAGGTACCTTTTAGAGTATCTAAGGCGAACAATTTTTCAGGAAACAGTATCTTTTAGGGTGTTTGCTGCAAAAATATGAAACACTTTTGCTGGTCTAGGCTGTATCTAGCCGCTGTCGTAGATGGTATTCAAAATCATGACGGGTAGATATCTTTTAATGGTATCTTTTAGAAGTTGAAACTCTGGTTGACCAAGCCCAGATTGGTATCTTTTAGGGGTGGAATTACATTTTCCCAACGAGCACCCCCGTCCGGCGACACATGGGAGCCCCCCCACTGCCCCCGGGAGAAATGCTCTGTCACTAATATTATCTTCACGCGTAACTTCGTATCAGGTAAAAGTAAACAACTGACTTCAGGTTGTTTTGCCTTGTAAGTTTAACCCCACATTTTACCGACTGGCTCTAGTTTAAATCAACCCGGCAGATCAGAGTTGCTTAGTAATGAAAAAATGGTGTTCGGTTTTCCTTAAACACTATTCTTGAAGTTTGTGCTTAATGGTTGATACTAATTAAAAATCGTCTTTTGACATCGCCCCAAAATGAACACTACAAAGCGTTCTTTCTTGTTAAGTAAACATATTGAGATGAAAGATTTCTCGCATTGCTATTGTAATTTGCTTTCACATTCCTACCAATCAATCTGTCTTATATTTGTACTCACATCGAGTTCCCGATAGCTGGGCGATTAATTAAGGAACAGAATGTCATGAATTCGATTGCCATCCATAGCTCAGAATTCTTCTTTCTAAGGTTTTCCACGTGTGGTTTCAGTCCTTCATTTCTGCGTCAACATCACGCCTCCAGGTGTTCTTGGGGCGTCCTTTTTTTCGCTAACCTTGGGGGTTCCATTTTAACACTGTCTTGATGTTTTCTTACAAAAACGTGTGGTCGATCCATCTCCATTTTCTTCGCCTAGTTTTTGTTTGAAAAGCCTCTTGACTTGTTTATTTCCAAAGATCCTCATTTGTTATTTCGTCTGTCCAATTAATCTTCAGGATCTTCCTCAAACATTTGTTGACGAATGATTGCCGCTTGTTGTTGGATGGTTTGGTGTTTCTCCATGTCTCTGAACCATACAACAAGACACTTTTCACATTGGCCGATGGAATTAAAGATTCTGAGCTTTTTTTTATCTCATAGGAACTTAAATTTTAAAATACTTCGACGTGTTTTAGCTTCAAACGTTTTTAAGGTCATTCCACTGAAATAGAGCCTACACTTTTGTCAAACTTTGCCTATTGTTCATTTATCTTATTGGAACCTAAACTTTGAAATAAAAATCACAAAAATCGGGGATCCCTACGCTTGTTTTGAAGCATGTTTACGACGATCGTTTCTTATTCGACACTGAGAATAGCTCAAACTGCTTAATTCAAAATGAAAGAAAAATGATAGTGCTCGTTTATGAGAAAATGTCGATTTACCTCTCTGGCGAATTCAAGCCATAAGGAACAAGCCGCCATTTTTAACGCGCGCGCACTAGCATAGGGAACCGATGTTCACATACGTGAAATAAGCATATAAGAGAATGAAAAATACGAATACGCAAAGTGGACTTTTGACGACATGCTTATGCTTATGCTTGTTTCACAGATGTCCACATTGGTGAAACTAACGGTATATGCATAAGCACAAGCACAAGAGAAAGGAAAATGTTTCTCAGTTTCTTGTGCTTGTTCTTGTGCTTATTTCACGCATGTGCACATTTGCGTTTTCCTGTGCTTGTGCTTATCTCACGCATGTGCACATTTGGGTTTTCCCTATGCTTGTGCTTATCTCACAAGTTTGAACCAGCCTTCAATAAGCCTGGTTCACACTTGTGAGATAAGCACAAGCACAAGCACAAAAAAATCCAAGTGTGAACATACGTGAAATAAGCACAAGAACAAGCACAAGAAAAAGAAACATTTTCCTTTCTTTTGTGTTTCTGCTTATGTTTCTGTCGTTTTTTTTGCCAGTGTGAACGTCCGTGAAATAAGCATGTAAGCATAATCATGTCGCCACCAGTGCCCTTTGAATGCGCGTACGTATTTTTCATTTTCTTGTGCTTATTTCACGTGTTTGAATATCGGTTCTTTATGCTTGTGCTGGTCTCACAAGTTTGAGGATGCGCAGTGAAAAACGAGGGAATAATCTTGAAATGTTCTCAAGCTTAACTGTTAGTATTCGAGGTGTTAATAAACCGTTAGCTTTGCATGTGTTTTTCCAAACTGTTAATTTTGCCATCTAGCAAGTCGTCTTGTACATTTTTAAGCATTCGTTACTAACTAATTAAAAGCTTGTGCTCAAAATTTCAGACGACAAGAATCAAAACCCAGGTATGTGTTTTCAAGTACAAATGATTTAATGTTAATGCTCGAGCAGTCAATTACCCCGCATTTAATAAGTATAGGCAATCGTATGGGGCAGAGTAAAACTTAGGGTTAATTTGTTTGTTTCCATTTTTTTCCAAAATTTGACAAGGGCAATTTGAAAAAAAATGAAAACACAAATGAAACTAATTCTAAATTTTACAAGAAACCATGCGATTACATGTTTATGACATCAAGGGCAAAATTCTTCGTTTTTCGCTGTACCGACACGAGAAAGCGTTGCTTAACTAGTTTTATCAACCCTTAATTTTTTCGAGTTTGAAAACTTTTGAAATCTCTGGAAATATACAGAAATCTTCGGAAACAGATTAAAAAGGTTTCTGAGGCGTTTTTATGATTTTTAAAAATTTTCGGATAATCTTCGGGATATTCGGAAATGTTATAGGAAAGTGTTCGGAACGTTTCTAAGGCATTTTTAAAACTTTTAAATATTTTCGGAGAATCTTCGGAAAGATTCGGAAGTATGTCATGTATCACCGCTAAATGTAATAACAACAGTAAATGTAATACCAACGCTAAATGTAATAAAAATTAAATCTAAATGTAATAAAACTTGTCAAACGCAAATGTAAATGTTTAACATTAAATGTAATAAAAGTGGTCAACAGTAAATGCAATAAGCTTTTAAGCCAAACGTAATAAACTCCTTCAGTCCAACTAAATTACAGTATCTAGATATACAACTTCTACCATTAAACAGCCAGTGGGTACATTTGTCAAGCAATGACGTCATAAATCACCATAAATCACATGACCACGAAAATATTTTAAATCCTATTGTTTTTTAAGTACTTCAGTGTTTGACCACTTTCAGTTCTCACCCAAGAGGTGCCATCGCAATTGATGACGTCAGATTAGTCAAGTGAATTGAAAATTCTTATTTTCATGTTTTAAAGTAGTAAACTATTGATCTAGGAACTAGTTGTTTACTGGCCACGTGGCGTCTTGTGTTTACTCAGCAATGCAAATAGTGAATCCAAATGTGCATCCCAGAAAATAAAGCTAAAGAAGGTGTTCTTCGACTCCGTCAATTAGTCCGATACATTGTTCGGTGGATGGACCAAATCCCACAACTAGCTAGGCATCTGTAAAATGACTCAGGAAACACAAAATATAAAAATAGTAAAAAAAAGCCTATTAATTAATCGACTCGGCCACGAGTAATAAATTCTGCCACGCAGCGTTACTTGAAATATAATACACTAAACACAGTTTTCTGTAAATACATAAAACACGGTCAGATAAACTTATATTTATTCAGGCTAAAAATTTATCAACACACGCGATTGCGTTTCTGCATGCTGCAGAGTAATTCTTTTAAAATGAACTTGTAACTTGTACCCAGTCATTTAGTGATAGAAGTGGTATACCTAGATACTGTTTTTGTTGGACTGAGCAAGTTTATTACATTTAGCGTCAAACTTGTTACATTTACTGTTGATCACTTTTATTACATTTAGTGTTAAATTATTACATTTGCTGTTGACAAGTTTTATTACATTTAGTGTTAAATTTCATTACATTTAGCGTTGGTATTACATTTACTGTTGTTAATATTACATTTAGCGGTGATACATGCCAGTGCTTACCAGTCCCCAATCAGCGTCGAATAATTTTGCCCCGAGTTAAAAAAAAGTGCCACCGTTGATATCCAATCAAATCGAAGTGATCTTGCTCTCTATGTTATAGACATGAAAATGTGAAACTAGTAATAAATCAAAAACTCGTTTCGCTTTCAGTTTGGAATTGATTTGCTCGAGTGAGTTTCCTTCTATTTATAATTATGCTCCATTTTTCTTGTTCATGTACATTCTTAGTAGCTCTCAAATATGGCGATTTTGCTCCAGCTTTGCTCTGCCTCACAGAGTTTAAAATAAATGACCTCGACTGACCTTTCCTAAGCCCTGGCGCTCTCAGTGCGTTCTTGTTGAACTGCGTTATCCCAGATTAAGTATTATCATTGTTATTAATTACTATTACATCGTTGTTATTGCGTGTGTTATTATTGTTATTACTATTATCATTATTAATGTATGTTATAGTTTTTATTACTATTATTATTATTATTATTATTATTATTATCATCATTATTGTTATTGCTTGTATTGTTATCTTTACTATCAATAAAATGTTGTACCTTACGAATATTTATATTGTCAATATTTGTTAATACCATCATTAAAACTAAAGCATATGCGAAGGCCAACGGAATATTGTTCGTCAACCTTAGATGTTTTCGTCTTTGCAAAGTCTTTTCAACATTCATTGTTTTATCTAAGACTTAGTGCCTTTCACCTTTTATCTAACACTACCTTGACTCAACTCACGTTTCTAGAGTCGTTCTTGGTCGTTTGTTCTAGTCTCTTTTTACAAAGGCTGTTTTATCTATCTTATTCTAGGACTCAGCCCCGGTGAAATAGGGGGACTCGTTGGCGGAATTATACTTGGCTTACCATTTTTGACGTGCACGTGTTCTGTCCTGGTTAGAAAGTAATACTGTAGGTGCATTTGTAACGTATGTAACTGCCAGTGCTGCTGAGAGGAACAACAATAAACAAGAAACCTGGGCCGAGTTGTTCAAAAGACGATTGGCCCTAATCCAGGGTTAATTACCATGACAACCAATGGGTTTGTTAAGATTAAGACGTAAGATTATCGCTAGTTAACTTTTAGACAATCCGGCCCTGTTGTTCCTTGGCTTACATCTCGTCCACAGTAGGTTAAAGAAACTAAAATTGCTTTTATTTGGATTTTTGTTAAACAGTAAGATTGCATATCATTTATTAACCAACAGCAAGGTCTTTACAGGGAAATATCAGACCGAAGGCTTGACATAAGGACCGATCGTAGCGATGCTCACACCACAAGATTTCTCAGTAAAGACCGAGCGAATGAGGTTGATAAGTTGTTCTTTATATTTCTTTTCCGAATTTGGTTAGAAAAGTTTGAAAAAAGGAGAAATATTCAAGTTAGAGTGGTAAAAAAGAACACTGGTTTGTAATGGCTTAAGGCGGGACTTAACCTAAAGCACGCTTTGTGGCAAATTTTCCTCATGTTTCTTCCGATATCTCCGCCCATGGTTTGAATCTACAAAATCCCTATGCATAAAACACAAACGAGATGAAGGAGAGTCAGCTTGAGTATTTTAAGAATTTTTCAATGAATTTTGAGATTGGTAATTTTAGAGATTTTTTAATTTGGTGATTTTTTGGGAAGTTTAAAAATTAATTTTGAAGTTAATATTTGATCTAAATTCGCCAAACCGTTCTCAAACCAAAGCTGCACTAGTCCCTAGCATGGCGGAACGGTTTGGCGGTTTTACTCAAATTTCTTCTTATTCAAATATCCGTTTTCAACTTCCTCACTATCCAACAAAAGTTTAAGTTAAGTCCCGCCTTAAGAAGATATTCTTGCCTTCTCTACAGCCAATCAAACTGCAGGGTTTTGTTCATTCACGTGTTTCTTAAGATCCGTTAGCTAACGTGGATTGGGAATTAATGTTTTGTAACGTTGTTCGAAGCAGTGTTTGTAAGCAAAGCAAAACTTCTATTTTGTAAAGATCTGATTGTTTGAAGTTTTTCCGTAACGCAATGTTAATGTTATCCGGCGTTTGAGAAACCGGGCCCTAGTCTCGTTCCAGGCCCCTTTTAAGCTCTTGTGTTCAGTGCTCGCAGTCTTAAATTTAGTTCACAAATTTTTAGAGTTACGTGCTTTAGCCAGCTCCGTTGCAATGCATTCGACAAACGATACCAAAAAAATTTTAGGGGTAGCTACATAGTCCTACTTTTTAGGCCAGAATTTGCCATATCATAGCATTTGAATCGCGTATTACTCACACATATGTACCTAGGGAAAGAACACAAACCATTTGAGCGTCGCTCTTTGTCTTATTGTAAAACCTACCAGTCAATAAAGTCTACAAACATAATCCGATTGTCAAATTCTTTGTTGATTAAAAACGTAGGTGATTAAGAAAGGGATGGTTTGATGTTTGGGCGGTTGGCTTGATTATATTGCTCAAAAAAGGACAAAGGTGAAATGACCCCCCCGAGCATGAATAGGGCTAACATTTATATGAGGGTATTATTCAAACTGATGTAACTCTTCCATATTATATGCGTTGCTACTTTTCTAGTACAAAATATTAGGTATTTCGGAAATTCATTTTTTCTTAGTAACCATATTTCTGTTCTACTCGCTGTCTTCCCCTCCTTTGCGTTTGCTACGTAGGCAATATGCAGGCACTTGGTGGTGTATTCATCATGCAAAGTAACATACATATATACATATATACATGGTAGAGTATTCATCATGCAAAGTAACATACATATATACATTCATACACAAATAATTAAAGGCGTGTTTAACGGACAAATGAAACAAGCAAGACCAACTTGCAACAGTGCTTGCAACAATGTTTTGGGCATTTGGCCAACCCTCCTTCACCCCGTTGTTCTTGCATACTTGTAATATCTTCACAGTTTGTAATAGCTGTAACACTTCAATGTAAAAACTGTCACACTTTGTAATAACTCTGTCACACTTTGTATTAAGTCTGTCACACTTTGTAATAACTCTGTCACACTTTGTAATAACTCTGTCACACTTTGTATTAACTCTGTCACATTTTTTAATAACTCTTTCACACTTTGTAATAACTGTCACATTTTGTAGTACCTGTCACACTTTGTAATAACTCTGTCACACTTTGTAATATCTGTCACGCTTTGCGGAAACCCTAACTAAATAACTCTATCATCTCGTAGGGGAAGGAAACATGATAACAGCGTTTTATTTATGTATTTATTAACTTGGTCACTTTATAATTCTAAATAGTTAACAAACAAAAAAAAAAACCCAGCAGACAGGTACACGGCTAACAGCATCCTAATGACGTACCCACTAAAGTTCAAGGCACTGCAATTGCTTTGCAAAGGTCATAAAATATAAATAAAAAATAGATAAAACAAAAGCTAGGCACGACTCTTTTAGGGACACCTGATTTTGTTCAGCGCAATTTTCAGTCTCTGATTGCATATTTATAAAATAGCTCAAACACAATAAAAAAATAAAAAAGAAAAAAATGAACGAGATTGTTCATCCTGGATGACATATTTAGTAAAATTATTCAGTTCTTTCACTGTGTGAGTCTTTGAGATACCCAAGTCTTGGTTTTCAATCGTGCTCAAACATCAAACACGAGGCAGATCCTTTCAAGACACCGCGCGTATTTCACAACGCGCCATGCGACACATTTAAGCGAGCAAGATCAGTCAAAACATCGCCTGCAGAAGACTAACAGTAGCCAGTCAAAATGTCGCGGTCCTCGCAACTAACATCGTGAGACAACTGAACAATTTTAGTAAAACTAAAGAAGTTTAACACGCTGGCATCACCAACCGCGCTTTCAATACTTCTTTTGTTTTCTTATTTTACTGATCCTCTTACACCCATAACGGTAGAAATCAAAACAATGGTATTTTTAAGGAACCAAATTTTATCGGATGGGTGGTGGGTGGCGGCACACTCCCCCTCCCCCCCTAATTTTTCAGTGCTCAATTTCTCAAAACCTGATTTAGGAGTATTGGTTTTTATTGTATTATGGACTCCTATCTCCACAAGGAAGTCGTTGGTGCAAGTACTTTATCAATATTTATTTTAATGGGCATGATATTAGCTCCTGAAATTTAGCCTTTTTGAAAAAAGAGATTGTGAATGGCGGGACATAATACCCCATCCCCCTAAATTGGGTTCCTAGGAAGTACCTTTGTTTTGACCTTTTCCCTAATTGTGTCCATTGGTTTTTGTGCATAGTTCCAAATTGTGAATCGATGCACAAACCATTCTACATAATAATCGTATCGTTTCTGGTAAGGTCAAGGACGAAAGAAATCCTCTCCCGACCCAAGAACCGGCGCCATTGCTCACAGGGAATTTTGTAAGTTAGTATCGCCTTGCAACTGACAATGAAAGTGGTTTTACATCCACGTTAAGAACTAAACTTTCTGTTCGACTGATACTTACAAAAAGCCAAGTCCTTCTTTGAAAAAATAACTCTTTGTAGAAATGAAACAAAAAATCAGAGGAGTCTTAAACCTTTCAGTCCTTGTCAGTTATCAGCATCTACTTTCTCCTTACATATCTCATACAAAATAAGACGTTTAGTTCTAAGAAAACGAAAGTCCATCAAACAAAAAAAAAACTGCTGATGATGAAAAGCAAAATCTCTCAAACGTGTTTATTGAAAAGTGTGGGCTCTAGTTGGGAGAATTTACCAATACAACTGGAACTGATAGATGCCTACTCCGGGTCCTCAAGTCGCCCCGATTTAAAGCAATTTATTGCGACTTAAGGCGATTTAAGGCGACCTAAGGCGATTTAAGGAAAAATGCGGTGAAAAGTGTGATTTAAGTCGACTTAAGGACCCGGAATATAGGCCTTGATAGGGTTTAGCCAATAATCGATTGCAGCTGCACATTGCCCTGTTTATACAAAGGTCAAGCAAAACTAAAAATCATAATCATGGAGATTCCGTCATCAAAAGATTTCTCAGAATTTCTTCTATAATTTGTAGATAGTTTTCTTTCATTTGTTGATAAACGTCTTCAATTTTGAGAAAACATTCAAATTGATACAAGTATAATATTTACAATGAGGTGATGTACTTCGCGAAAACTAGAATGTCAAAACTAGACTTTACGGTAAGCTTTGCACTACATGTATGTCAGCATCATCTATCAATTACTTTTTGAAATATTATATTTTGTTGTTTGCAAAAGATTCTAAATTAGTATTTGACACTATGTAATCCACCATACCAAAAAAAGGCGGCTGTAAGATTTTCCCACAAACCTTGTGAGACGAACTTAGCAAAGAGGCTGGAAAACATTTCCATACTTTTTTACAACAGTATACACGTTATGTTTGGAGTTTTAAGATCATTCTTTGTACTTTTACAAACGTTTTCAAGATCTTCGTATGCTAAGAATTGTGGGTAAATGTACGCAAGGAATTGTGGTGACGAGAAAGTGTACCAGCTATGGTCACCTGGATGAATCGTGTTTCACACTAGATCTCGGTTTCCAAAGGCAGCTGTTTTGTTTTGGAGGGTGTTGACTTTCTGGGCTCAAGCATCAGAGAGGTTCGATAGAGATGCTCTTCATCCATCAGGAAATCTGTACATAGCAAGTAATGGGCTACCTGTGGGATAAGCCAGAATGGTTGATTGGTTCAGTGATGGACTAACCACCCATTTATTCATTTGTTGCTTATTATGTTCACTTTGCGATTCATTCATTCACTCATTCCGTTTGTTCATTGGTTGGTTCATTCATTCTTAAGACTGATACTGACACGGTACAAAAAAATGACCAGGTAATAAAAATATCTTTTCCATATATATGTCACTTGATTGCAGTTTTTAAACAGTCTCAGTGCTTTGTCTTCACCCGTCCTTAATCCCCAGGTGCTCGCCTCTAATCTCAAAAAAAAATCTAATTTTTCCTGGAAGCGATGAACTTTAATTATCTCTAGTGGACTGAATTTTGCCTGGAGATGAGAAAAGAGATTACAGCAAATTGAAACGTCTAAAAATTTGATAATTGGAAGCTAATTAAGCTAAATCCTTTCTGAAGCGAAGTGGGCAATTAAGCTGATGCTTATCTCCGGCCCCTGGACAGGACACCAATCCATTGCTAGCTTCCAGCAGAAGCTGATATTAATTTATAAAACTGAGTTGACTGAAAGTGCCTTGCTCAAGGAAACAACACAGTGGTCTGATCGGGACTTTAACTCAAGATTACGAGTTGAATACGCTAACCGCTCAGCCGCTTGATAATAATTTAAGCAACGTCCTAAGATAAATTCTATAACTTCATACTCCTAAAACCACGCGTCTACACCATCCCGCGAGAAAGCTCCAAGAACAAATTATTGAAAATAAATGTTTTCGCGACCACTTCTTGAAAGAAAAATAAACAAGATCCACTGGCCAAGAACACTATGCTTCACCTTGATATATTTCTTACCTTTTCATTGTTATCGATGGAATAAGATATGTGTTGGTAATGTCGAATCTCTTGAACTACCTCGGCAATCTACAAAAAGAACACAACTACTCAGATTTTGCCGTTATCAAAATGTTAAGTAAACATGATTCAAGTTAGAACAAAACAAAATCTCAGTGATGTCCAATTTTAGAGGAGCCTATAACGGTTAGCCGACAGGAAATCGATGATTTTCTAGGACGATTTTTTAGAACACTTTTGTTTTCTCTCAAAACCCGCCGGAGCAGGGAGCAGCCGAAGTTCGTCAAAACTATCTCTTTTAGGTCCTGGTAATTACGACCGCGCACCAAAGGGGCTGGATACTAATAAGGATGTGACGTCAACCGAGGAACACGCCTCCTATTTTACTGTTTTTGGTTTGTTTTCTAAGACAATTAAAGTTTTTTACCGTTCAAAAATATACTTAACAGATGCGTGGCAGGCGGTTCTAGCATTGCTGGTTCTAGCATAGTTCAAGCGTGTTTCGGAGTTAACGTCACAGCCCTTTCTAAAGCCCAGTTTAATTTGTGCGTGGTGATGATTTCTCAGGAGCAAAACTCTGACTGTTTTTGTTTAATGACGGTATTTATTTAATGAGACGAAAAATTTGGCGGAGTAACAAAGACTTTTGACTGCTAAATTGCAATGATAGAATAAGAAGTCAGTGAATAATGTAAGAGTGAAAAACAATTTTACAACTTACCATTCGCATTTTGGAAAAATTGATCAGGCCATCCTCGTTGCAGTCCGAAGTACCATCCTCAATGAAGGCGAGGTCCGTTAGGTTGTAACCAAGATAAGGAATACACGGCGGGTCCGCGCTGAAACAAGCATTGTGCGTAGTACATTACACGCTACGTATTAGACGCCTAACATTTTAAAGGAGAATCTGCACTCTTAAGTTACTTCCTTTTATGTTTAAAACCATCTGCTTAGAATTCCAAAAAATATAATTTTTAAGTCGTCTCATCGCCGTATCGTTAAAGATAGTTTACAAAACGAGCTAGGTGAACGCCAACGAAGCCGCCATCTTTGCGCTCACGATCTATTCCGTGACATCACAATGTCAAATGTTATCGAAGAAGTGTAAGCTTTTTGTTTAGTTGCTAAAAAAGGAAAACGTTTGATTTTAATCTAGTGGATAACTTTACGAAATATGCAAGCAATAAAACAGTCCGAACAATGTAATTAGAGTTGATTCTTTTGACAGTTTGACATTAAGGACGTCAGCTGTCAATGGTGGAATTGCACACAGTTTGTTTATTCTACTGATGAACAGTAAATGATTCGTTTGGACAAATTTAAACTAAAAGTGCACCATGGCGGCCGCCATGGGATTGTTCGACTAGTGCTTTCTTAACACTTTTTTGCAGAGTATAATAAAAACATTGTTCAAGAAAGTCCATTTTTGGAGTGATGTTTTTAAACGTATCAAAAAATAATTTGGAGTGCAGGTCCTTTTACTTGTTTGCAAGCAGCACGCTTAAACATTCCTAATTAATCGTCTTTGGAAAACTTTAAAAGCCCTAATAGCATAATAAGACCTGGACTTTCTAGGAGTTTTCAGGAAGCAAAATATACCTCTGGACTTTGTAAAAATTCCAGGAAACAAAATATATTCCTGAACTTTGTAAGAGATCCAGAAAACAAAATGTCTTGGACTAGAAGTTTCTGAGGGTTTCAAGGAAACAAAATATACTTCTGGACTTTGTTAGATTTCCCATGAAACAAAATATATTTTGAAACTTTATAAGAGTTCTAGGAAACAAAACATATTCCTGAAAATAAAATAATTTAATGAACTTTTTAGAAGTTTCCAGGAAGCAAAATTATGATCGAGTTCAGGGGAACATGTACAAATAATGTACCAAATCGCGGTTGCGTTAATTCTTCTATCATTATCTCAAATCATGAAAAGGACTGGGGGAAACAAGCTAAAACATGCAAGTGTTTTCTTACCATCGAAGAGCGATACGGAGATTCTTGAATCTTCCCTCGGAGCTGACAAGCTTTTGAAGTTTGTCGATTAGAGAGCGAGTCTATAGTAAAGGTAAAAAATAATACATAAGAGTTCAATCAATTTAACTCATTAGTAACAACATTACAACAAAGACATAACGCTAACGGTAGTAAAATTAATAACAATAGCAATACGAACGAATAATTATACCATACATCAGCATAATAATAATAATATTAACAATAATAACAATAAAAATAATAATAATAATAATAATAATAATAATAACAACAATAATAATAATAATAACAGCAACACAAGGATAATGACAAAGAAGACTTCAAGGGGTTGGGTGGGAGGGAAAGGAAAGGTGGATTAGGGAAATAAATATATAAAAGTTATTTGGTGCATGATTGCATGGTCATATGTAAATGCATACTTAAGCAAAAAAATTAAAAAAAAATTCTTGCCTGTTTCGAAACTTTTTCCCATGTTTTCTTCAGACGATAAATTGCACTACTGCTGAAAGCTGACGTGATTTCCAGAACAGAGTTGAAGTTATTCAAGTTCTTACAAATTTCCGCCACACTGGCCCACTTCTCGATAACCGTAGCACGTGCGGTGGATGATTGACGTTTGAGGATCTCCGTAGCAACCAATCGACTTATCTGAAAGGAATATAAAAAATACTGAAACAATGTTGTTTCAATTGCTAGCCCCTCATTAACAATCATGGAAGGGAAAGGGCATGGGTTAAAATCTCGTTGCATTCCTGACTACTCTATAGGTTCTTTATGCAAATAGCGTATTTTATAATACGATACAAACACAAACCCGTTACGGTGAGGCAAACAATGATTATCAGTTTTTTGATTAGGTGATAAAGTGAACCACAAACCTTGCTAACAAAACTCGTGTAAAACACGAGAGAAATCAATTCAGCGAAGGTTAATATTCTGGCAGTTTCATTTTCAGTCAGATTTTGTTTGACAAACAAAGAATTTGCATGTTTCCTTTGTTTTTATGAAGTTTGTTGATAAGTTTCAAATGATAGATTGATAGCCAGTAGCAGTATCTAGTTGTGACTCTAAATCACAAAGTCGATTTATAGCTTTCAGGTCTTCTTTCAGAGAAAGCCAGCTTCAACTGCTTCGGATCCGTTCATTTTGTAAGGTCCAAAAAAATCACTAGCTTCGCAGGACCACTGACTTGCAGCCAATTAGCCTTCTTACGTAAAGCTTATGTTTGCTGCAGCATTGAACCGAGTTTCGTCAATGAAAGATTGCAGTGTAAACTAACGCAACAGAGCTTGCCGATTTTACGTCATTTGCTGTTCAAGGCAAATATTTCAGCCGAAATTAAAAGGATCGTATAATAAAAATAATCATTTGGTGGTTTCAGATAACTATATCGCTGGAAATTTTTAGTTGTCGATTTTGCCTAAAGGCTCGCTAAATATTACCGATATTTTTTTACCTTTATTTTGACATATTTCTACTGCACCGGTTGTGCAGTGTTTATAGTGCAATTGCCTTACCATATATAAAATCATAACTTTACATCATATCAATCCTTCCACGACTAATATTGTCAATAAAATTCATTTTCTAAACTCGTAGGCAGTTTCAATCGCCAAAAATGCAGTATCATTTTCACAAACCTCGTTAA
>JAOBRD020491059.1:0-12033 GCA_027575215.2 Hydrozoanthus sils | reverse complement strand
AAAAAAGGGTTTACAAAACTGTGTTGTTTCTTTAAAAATAAAATGAAACTTTATCTCAATGTTTTGGTAAATTAATATATACTAAAATTTGCATCTTGATTCATATCCACCACTATTCACCTCCCCTTTGAAAGATAGTTTTGAGAATAAATATTAATTATAATGCAAATACTTAAAAATAACATTTTTTTTTGTCTCAGTCGCCAATCACACATCTCTAATTTTTTTGCTTACACATGCATTCATCTATCCAAAACCAATAAAAGGCTTTTTGTAAGTAATAAAAACAACAAAAACTCTGGAAAACTTCTAGAAATCTTTGAGTAAAGAACTAAAACCTTTTCATGTTTCCTCTTAAGTTCCTTGATAGCTTCATTGCTCTGCAGTGTCAGCTGTGTTAAGCGTGCCCTGCATTGGAAACAAAAAGCAAGTTTTTCAGAAAACACAAAAACTATCAAGCATTCCACAATATTAAATCATTAAAAATATTAACTGACGTTCAAGTATTTCAACAAATTGTTGGGATAGAACATGTTTATCGATCAGTCTTTACCCAAAATAAAAGGAATAGAAAGCAATCAATTGGAAAATCTAAGTTTTATTTTTAAAATAGAATAGACGATTAACTTTAACTATATATCTAACAATACAAGCTAAGACTAGTAACAATTCTTCAGTGAGTAAATTAAATATGTATGATACAAATGAACAGACACAAAATTTAAGTATGCTCCTTGTAGTGTTGGCTAGTTATCTGGTCACCCTAACCACGACTTTATATAGCTAGCCATCTCACTTCAAATCCTAAGACATCACACCCTGTGCATTAAGCTTAATGATTTAAAAATCATGTTTCAATTCATTTTTACCTATACTTTCTATTATTCCTTGTGCACAAAATGCTTAAATGCTGGTGACTTAAGCTCCTTTTAGTTAGAACTTACTGCTAGGCCTATGTATTGCCCACTGTACAGAGACTGGTGAGTACCAACCCCATCTCCACCCCTCATCCCAAGGTTACAAGGTAACATATATAATTCAAAAGGAAAGAATTTTGATTAGATTAAAACTTTACCAGCTATTCCAAACTTAATGTTTCTTTGGATCATAATCAAGAACTGACAGAAAAAAAATGTTTCACCAGCTTTAAACCACTTACTATATGTAGTTAAGTAACTAATAACCATTCAATGACCCCAGGGTGGTATTTTGGGGTCAAAAGGGTATAGGGTTGACCATCAGAAAAGTCCCCAAAATACCCTTAAAATACCAAGGAATAAAGATTTGCCACCCTAAAAAATATAACCTCTCAGTTCAAAAAATGAAATTGGCATTTTTTCCTAAATAGCTATTGAGTTGGCACTAAGTTTCCTTGTGTTGTGCTGAATGTGATATGCAGTGAAGAAAGGTGCACATGTAATAGGATGTTTACTGAAGGACTTTTGTCTTCATTTTTTATCAGTATGCATGTTTACCAAAACAAGGGACCACATGTACAAGCAGTCTAACAGTTTTCCATTTTTCAACCCTAAAAAACGCCAGAATAACACTGGTTTTTCTTTAACATTCCCCTAAAAAATACTGGACTGACTATTTTAATTATTCCCTAAAAATATGACGGCCATACCTACCACCCAAATATAAGGAGTATCCCCCAGGTCAATAACATGAACAAAAGAAAATTAAAGTATTTTATTATAAAAATCTAAAATATTACATACCTCTCTGCCTCCCTCAGTTTGTTCATCTGTGCTTTTAGCTCATGGAACTGTACAGCAACTACTTCCCTTTGCTAAGTGAATATATTATAACATTAGAATTATCAGTAAGGCTGCAATTATTATTAAAAATCATTTTCTAAATAAAGATGGAAAGAGTTCTCAGTTTAAACCAGACAATAATGTTTTAAACAAGCTACACATTAATTATATTATTATAATAACGTACTGAAATATCAACTTTTATTCAATCTTACTTAACTTATCTTACTAATAAATAAATATATGCCCTCTCATTTTATTACTAAGTTGAATCCCCATGGCATTTTCACTTAAAACTGTTGCACCTTCTAGGGGTCAAAATTGAAGGGTTTGGCACTGGAAGTGTTGGAAGCAAAATTTTGACTCTTATACACAACATGGTACCTAATAATCATTCAAAGGTTTCCTGTTTTCGCTACACTGGAACTGAATAATACAGGTGGATCAACTCAAACTAATTATATTATAGCTAAATGTAGCCTGAACAAGAAACTAGAAACAAAATTAAAGTGGTAAGAATCAAGCAATCTCATGCAGCTTATTTTGAATTTGTGCCTTTTGGGTTTCAATAGAAGTGTTTTCAAATAAATACCTCTATCCTTCATAGCTGGGAGTCATCAAAAATCTCCCCTGCACCCTCACTTCCTTGGACTCAAACTTTACAGAAATTGAGACAAAATAATGTGAGTTTAGTTTGCACCTCCTTTATGATCCTGTTCCTTTCATCACATTCCTTTGAGTTGCTTGCCATTTTGGCTCTGAGTTGTGAAATATTATCCTGCAATTTAATCCAAATGGATATTAAGTGATTTAATTAACAACACAATTAATAACGTATCTGTTATGTCAGTTAACTTTCATCATGTACATAGTTAAATTCTATTGTGTTAGTTTCTATCTACTTTATTTTAACTACATTAACTGTCATCAACTTTGTATATTGAGTGAAAGTGAGGATGATCTGTTTATCCCACTTTTCTATAATATATCCAGTTCTGGGTAAACCAAATAATGCCCAGTACTTATATGCACTACAATCAGGAAAAAAAATTCCCCAGATTTGTGCAAACAGACAGGGTTGCTAACTTTGCACTGTATGTAAGATATCAGTTCCTTTGTAAATTGTAAGTGTTTATGTGTTTACCTACATGATTGCTATTGATTATATTAAACAAAAAAATTATTAAAGTCTTGAAATCAAGGAACTCAAATTAAACCATAACCTAATTAACAAATTAAGGTTTTCTGTTTCCAATTTGGTATATAAAACTATAAATTCTTCATTCAAAAAATGATCAGCAAAACTCAACCTCCAGTCTCTTCCAGTACATAATAATAATAATAATAATAATAATAATAATAATAATAACAATAATAACAATTTTTTTGACAATCCACTAAGGTGGTTCTTCTTTGTCAAACCAACCAAATGCTGGATCACAACCCTACTCTTGTTGGTTTGGATTCTTTTTTAAAAGTCCCTGCCTTAATTACAGATTAATTATATATATTTTTCAATTTATAGTGACCTGGATTCTTTGCAGCTTCCTCATTTGTGTCTCTATCTCTTTAGCACTCTTTTCATCTTTAGCCTTCAGGTTCTCAAAAGCTATCTTCCTCTCCTCAGTCGTTTCATTATAGTTCTTCAGTGCCTGTTGAAATTGCCGCCATAGATCCTCGACAGTTCCCTCTAGCTGAATCCTCAATGCATGCTTCTCTTCTAAATTCTGAAAAAAAAAACAATAAAAATTAATTGTTTCTAACTTTATTAATCTTAACCAGACAGTCAAAAACTAGGTGTATATTAATTATTAGTAAATAATAAGTACATATCATATAGCATCTACAAGAAGCCTACGAGATTCTTATAAATGTCTTTAGGACCCTTGAATTCGATCCCAGTCTGTTATCAAAACCTTATTTCCCCCTTCATGCACAATAAGCTAAAGCTATTGAATCCTTTCTCAAGCCTAAGTGGCCTATAGGGTTGGTGCTTATCTCTGGTTTCTGTAGTGTTAAGTGGATGAGAGCCCTTGACTCCCCCTGGACAGGACACTAATCTATCGCAGGTTAGCCCCCAGCAGAACTGGTACTCATTTATACAGCTGAGTCAACTGGAACAAAAACAAGTAAAGTGTCTTGTTCAAGGACACAACACAGTGGTCTGACCTGGGGCTGGAACTCACAACCTTAGGATAATTTACAAGTTGAACACCACTAACTGCTTAGCCACTGCACTGCTGACAACAAGGCATTTATCAAAATTGATCAAACAACGAAATTCTCCCAACTTGTTCCACAAAAAGTCTGGGCTCTAGTTGGGAGAATTTACCAATACATTTGGGACTGGAACTAAGTCTATCAATCAGACAAAACTACATATGATCACAGTTTTAAAGTGTCTTACTTTATTTTTTATTTCATCTCTCAAGCTTTGGAATTCTTGTTTTGCTTCACTTTCTTGCTCCGTCCATTCTTCCTCCATGGCAAACATGATATCTTGTACGTCGTGCATCTCATGTTTGTGTTGTTTGATGATTTTACTCCTGTGTGCAGACAAGGATAAAGAACCACAAGCTTATTAATTGAAATATATATCATCAGTTACAGATGACGAAAAACAAATACACTAAACAAAATTGACATAATTGCAGTTTCATCTCTGCAGAGTGGAGAGTAATATACATCTAACACAAGAGTCTAATTACACTCTACTAGTCAATCACTATGCCACTACAAAACTAATAATAATCTATTGAAATCATATGCTTTATAGTCAAACACCCTAACACTAAGCTATGGGAACTCATATGACAAGCAAGGTCATTCAATTGGAATATGACACATGGACTGTGTTACACAAATCACTCGAATGTCAAGGCATATGTGTGAAGCATCCACTCATTGATTCTTGTGTCTTGCCTTTCTGTGTCAAATTCCTCTTTGAGTACTTCTTGCTCTTTATGAAATTCATCACCAAGTTCATGAAGTCTTCTCTGCTGCAGACCTGTTGGAGTGAACAGCAAAGGGAGACTCAGCTTCCTAGCTATACAAACCATGAAGAGCAAAAGATTTTTTGTTAGGTGTACTGGAAAGCCTAAATTATATAGGGTTTTGAATCAACTGATTAACTAATTAGAGACTGAAAACAATAAAATTCCTGGACATAATCAAAAAACAAAAAAAGATCTGGCACTTTATCTGCTTGTTCCATTCAACTCTGCTGTATACTTATGTAACAATTATTTCAAGAGCATGCATTGGATATATGAGATGGTAATAACCAAAGAGACGTGTAGCTTAGAGTTGGCAATAAATCATCTCACATCCAACAAGTGCAAATGGAATAACTGTTTTGTTAATAAAATTTCTTAAGTGTTCCAAATCTATTGATACTTGAAAAAGACAGCTAAAGTTTATTTCAAAACTTATTTCAACTTTGTAGTACAACACAGTCAGTTTCCATATATGGTCAATTTGGTATATGAGTTGATAACCAAGATCGAGTGCACCAATCAGAATGCTAGAATTAATACAATATTCGAGGTTGAAAATTTAATAAAAAGGTATATACCAGATTCTACTGGAGCTACACTAATTTGGAATTAGGGTTGCATCCAGGGAAAGACTCCCATCTGCTTCATAATATAGAAACCAGAGAGATAAGCACTAGCTTATAAAAACCTATTCAGTCCTCATACCAAGAAAGCCTGGGTACAAGGCTGATTTCAGTCCCAGAACTTTGTACTACAGCCAATACTTTACTTAATCTCTTTGAACAAGTTTGGGAGGATTCTTTTCATCTTCAGTGATTCACTTTTTTTAATCAATTCTTGTTTTCTCAGCACCATTGTTTTATTTTGTGTGTGTTATACAAGGAGAAGTTAGAGGTTGATAAATGACTGGGACTAAAAGGGTTAATTATGCAGCCACTAGGCTCAAGAAAGAATTATTTTACGGTCTTTAAGTATATATTTACAGTGTGACTTGCCTATTAACTTGTCAACATTCTGTATATGATGCCTAAGTCCCATCTGGTACTGTTCCTCTGCCTCTTCAATGTCTCTCACCAAGGACTTGATAATGGCCTCCTTCCTATCAATCACCCTTTCAAACGTCTGACTTAGGATTTCGATATCTTTTTTCAGTTCTTGTGCTTTAGCTTTAAGAGAGATAAGGATTTTTTTTTTGTGTTGTTTTCGTTTTTATTTTGAAACTTACTAAAAACTTAACTTGAAACCGTTTAGCAAAAGCGCTCAACACATTATTATGTTCTACACGGACTAAGAGCGTTTTTCTTCAATAAATCAAGAACCAATTATCTACCTTCTCTCATAATGACACGCCACTGATTTTGAAGTTTGTTCATATTGAACTTCGTACTTTTCTCTTCTTTTGCAAGCTTATCCTGAAAATAAAAGAACCAGGAATATGTTGGTTTATATCTAAAGAGTAAATCACAATCAAATGGGTCAAAATACAGCGGTGAGTACTCAAACTAACCTTCAAAAATTGTGTCAACATGTCTTCCTTTTTCTTTTTCATCTCCTCTTCTGCAAGTCTTTTCTGCTCCATGTAGATTAACCGTTCCTCTTCTGTCATCTTTGCAAGTTTTTTCTTGCCAGATTTCTTTTTCTTCGGCGGCATTTTGAATAAAATTATTGTCTTTTACCCACTGAAAATTGAGTTTGGTTTTCAGAACTTACTTTACGCGGGGACGGCCATTTTATTTGGTTGTCATGGTAGTTAACCGCTGGTGAGAACTCTACACTCGTGGGCTCGTTACCAAAATTTGCGGAGTCCAGGTTTCGCTCGTGCAAAAAATTCAAAATGGTGGAAGTGGAAGCTTGAAATTATTAATACTAGAGTTTCAGCTACTAAAAAATGAATGGTAGTCCGAGAAGGAAGAGACGCATCGGAATCGTTGGGTTTGGTCATCTTGGTAAGAGTTAGAATAATCCTTGGTTTGTTTTAGTACAGACCAAAGGAAGATTTGAGTTCATTTCCATCACATGTTGTGGTTGTTTAAAATTTTTTCAGTTGCTCCAAGCTTTGCCTGTGGACTCTTTTATACCTTGACCTACATCTCCATTATGCTCAGCTACGATATTATTTTACAATTCTGTTTGGTAAAATTTCCGCACTCACCCATGCATACTTACATCTGCGGCGGAAGCAAAAAGTTATTGGGGGGCACAGTTGAAATTTTGTTATAAGATCTGAAACTCCTATTCAAAAGTTGTTGTGGTTAACCACAGTTGAAAGTTTGTTATAAGATCTGAAACTCCTATTCAAAAGTTGTTGTGGTTAACCAAAAAATTATTGGGGGGGCCAGTGCCCCCCGGTTCCGCCACCCATGACTTAATAATGCATACAGTATCAGCTGCCAAACTTTAATAAAAGACATAATCCTTTAATACACTAACCCTAATATAAAACCTGTTTGTTAGCTATTCCATGCTGATGAGGTAAAAACAGCTGTCTATGGCAGCTCCCAGACAAACTATTTTAAGGGTTCGGTACAGAGAAATTTTACTTACTATCTTTATATCATTAGCTGCACACATGTACATTGATTACTACTGTGCTTAATACTTTTAATGTTATTAAAACTCCTCCACAATTTAAATGAACCTTAACCAACAATATATGTATTCAGGTCCATAAGGAGGGGGGGGGGGGGTTATGGATATACCTACCCCACCCCCATTCTCCACAGGTATAAAGGTCATTTTTCTTGTTGACCAACTATTTGGCAAAATCACCCTCTATGTTTTTTTCTGAATTGACTTTGAAGATCAAAAGTTTGAATAATATCTAGGTTTTTAAGGTTGTTTTGGCTGCCTGTTTTACATTTCATTATGAGACAGCCTTATTTCAAAATTTCCCGGAGACATGCCCCTGGACCCCCCAAGATTCATACCTTCAGTGCTCATTTGGTCAATCCCTTCATTTGGTCGCACCTTCCAGCAAACAATCCTGGCTATATGGGCTTGGTATTCTTCTAGGCACTGCATGCTATCATCATCATTATTATTACTATTTTCGTCATCATCATTATTATTTTTGGCATTTATTATTAAATCATCATTATTTCTTTTATAATGTTATAATTGTTTTTTCCTTATTCTTCCTCATGCTATCATCATCATTATTACTACTCTTGTCATTATTATTATTATTTTTGGCATTAATTTATTATTGAATCATCATTATTTCTTTTATATTGTTATAATTGTTTTTTCCATATTTTTTATATAATAAATCTTCATTTGTTGTTGTTATCATTTTATTCTTTTATATATATATATATAATTTTATTTTCTAGGTCAATATCTTGTGAAAGCTGTTCAAGATCGAAATGACCTTGAACTTGCTTTTGTGTGGAACAGAAGCTCTGCAGCTTTGAAAGGAAAAGTTGATGATAAGTTAATATTAGAAGATCTAACACAATGTGCTGAAAGGTGAAGACGATATCAGGCCTGTAAAAGGGGGGGTTTGATATTAGAAGATCTAACACAATGTGCTGAAAGTTGAAGACGATATCAGGCTTGTGGGGGGAGGGGTTGTGATGGTTGCATTTGCATCCCATCCCCCTCAAAAACAGGCATTGAAGGTCCTCTTTCTTATTGACCAATAATTATTTGAAAAAGCCACATTGTCTTCTATGTTTTTCTAAATCTGTTTTGAAGTTCAAAAATTTGAATAATATCCATGATTTTAAAGTTGGTTTTGCATGCCTGTAGTGTTTCACATTTTATTTTTAGGCAACCCCTAAATTTTCAAAAAATTCAGGGGGAGGATGCCCCGATATCCCCCTGAGACTACTGTTACCCACTATTTGTTTGAGTCTATGCTTTTTTGCTATAATCAACTTACCATTATTATGCCAATAATACTCTGAACCTACCTTAAATCCCACAGTATGCCAAATCTTATTGTTGAGGTTGCTCACCCTTCAATTACCACTAACTATGGTGAAGATTTCCTAGCAATAGCTGACTATATGGTAAGCCTTAGAACAGAATTTCTAGTTGGCATATTGCTTGTGAAATGTTTGAGACAGAATTTTATGAATCAAAGCAATTTTATTGAGTGTTATGTAATCTAGCTGAATTAAAAGCAAAGAGGTGTTACAGTCTAGACGTCCTGTAGATCAAATGTTGTTCATTTGAGGAGTGGAGGCTCAACATTTAGATAAACAATAATTATATATTAAGCAGTTGAAATATTTTTTGTTTGGTCAGACAAATTTCACAATTGTGTGAAGGAACTTTTAAATCATTGAGATACTTCAAAATACGTTGCAAAATAATAGAAGAAGTGTTGTTTTTTACCAGATAGGATCTCCCACTGCCCTTGCCAACTCTGAAGTGGAAGCAAAGTTGCGACATAAGGCGCATAATGGTTCTCATAGTCTATATATTCCCAGTGGAGCCCTATGGGGAGGAAATGACATAAAAAAGATGGCTGACCGTGGAACACTGAAAGGACTCAAGATAACAATGAAAAAACATCCTACATGTTTCAAACTCAATGAACCTCTTAAGTCAAAGAATGAAGCGGTAACCAAGACGGAAACAGTGTTATATGATGGTGAGATTTAAGAGAGTTTACTTTAATTTTTTTTATGACACTTTTGACACAAGAGTCTTCATGGTAGAACAGGCAATGGTACTCGAGATCTTCAAGGTCTGCCACTTGGGACCTACAGTTTGACGTCTTTATCTGAGAAGATGCCAAAGTCTAATCATTTGCAGATGTTAGAGCAAAGGCTGCACCTTCTCCTCAGTTATTGTAAGACTCTTATCATGAGTGAAGGTCTGGTTGGGAATTGAACCCAGATCTCTTACACAACAGATTGGTGCCTTACCAGGTTGGCTAACCAGGCAGCTATGCTGTCAGTAGTACCATAGAAAGTTTTGACAACATTCTTTTTCCTGACAGTGTCTTTTTATTGAAATTTTGTCTATCCTTTTTGTTCTCAAAAAAAAAGTTAGATTTAGCAATAGTGTAACAGTTGAGGATCTGAGTTAACTGAAAAGTTATTAAAGTTTATGAAGTTGGACCTGAATTACATTTGGAGATTGAAAAGAGTTGATAAATACATCTCATGAAAACTCTTATCTGTCTTATTTCTCTCAGGATCTGTTAGAGGTCTATGTCCTCTGGCACCAAATAATGTAAACACAATGGCAGCTGCTGCTATTGCTGCACACAACCTTGGTTTTGATGAGGTACAAGGATGTATTGTGGCTGATCCAAGGTAGATTATGATATTATTAAGTTTTCACCCTCATTTATTGCATTTCCAACATTCTGATTGATCAAGTCCACTCAATCTCAATCTCAGTCATCAGCTAATATATGTATCAAATTGACCATAAATGGACAATGACTGTGTAGTGTTGCAAAGCTGAAATATGTTTCTGAGTAAATTTTAGCTGATTTTCAAGTACTGATAGAATTTGAAAACTCAAGAAATTTGATAAAACAATCATTCCATTTGCACTTGTTGGATTTGAGATGATTTACAACCAACTTAGCACTACTCACCTCTTTGGCTATTTACCATCTCATATACAACATGCACTCTTGGAATAATTGTTGAACAACTAACACCATCAATCAATCAGTCAATCAGCAGTGTTGCTCATCTGTGCTAATGATATGGAGAACAGCCAGTAATATGGCATCAAAGCCTAATAGATCAGAAGGAAATAAAGCTTTGCTGGAACCTAAAAATAGTTTGAGCCTGAGTGTTAGCAGCCATCGACAGTTAATTCAGCCTAGTTTGGTCAAGTCAACATAGAATAGCTAACAAACTAGCCTGCATAGCAAGCATTTCTGTTGGGTTTTGCCAAGATTTTCTTTTTTTGGTAAAACAAAAACTTGGGCAAGAGAAAAAATGAAAGGAGGGGGTGAAAAGAAGGTCCTCTTGTTTTTTGCTCTCACCCCAATTTTCACATGGCCAGAAAAGAAAATCTTACCAAAACCTAATAGAAACATTTACTATGCGGCTACTAACAAACAGGTTCATACTCCTTTGATTTGTAGAAACCATGTTGATGAATCTAACAAATTAAGAGACAATATCATCTCAAGAAGATTCAATTAAAGTTCATGTTCCCAATAAATTATACCAAAAGTAAAAGATTTTATGGCAACCATTTTATTTGAAGACTTTTTTTGTCTCTTTCATTTGGTTGAACCTAGGCCTAAGCTCGCAGTATTTCCCAAGACATTCTAACCCTATAAAATTTCCTGGGAGTCTCCCAATTTTTGGTACAATCTCTATTCAGTTACTTGTCTTAATTTTATATTTTTAGCCTTGATTGTCATATTGTGGAGATTGAAGTGTTAGGACCAGGCAATGAAAACAGCCAGTTTTCAGTGAAAACAGTTCGATCAAATCCTGCCAAGGATGGAGCTGTGACTGGCAATGCAACTTATGCATCATTTCTCAGCAGCATCTTAGGTGAGTTAGTATGAATTTCTAATATATAATATATCTTAACAACAACCACAACAACAACAACAAAAACAACAACAATTTTTTACATGCACCATTTTTTTTTGAGCTCGGCACAATGGCCGAGTTGTTAGTGTGTTCGGTTCTAATCCTAAGGTTGCGTGTTCGAGCCCCAGCCAGACCACTGTGTTGTGTCCTTGAATAAGACACTTTATCCGACTTTGTTCCAGTCGACTCAGCTGTATAAGTGAGTACCAGTTCTGCTGGGAGCTAACCTGTGACAGATTATTGTCCTGTCCAGGGGGAGTCAAAGACTCTCATCCGCTTAACACTACGGAAACCGGAGATAAGTTCTGGCCTAATGGGCCAGTAGGCCTGAGAAAGGATTTAGCTTTTATTTTTAGTTTTAACAAAAGAAAAGAAATTTAATTAGCTAATTGAATAAAATGAATATATAGTGACTGGGCACCCGAAATAACTATGAGAGCTAATCTAGTTGGGTGCCCAATTTATAAAGTATTAATATGTATAACAAATCAGAGATACATCATTATTGTAACATTTGAGGGAGTTAGACAAATAAAAATCATAGATGATATAAATAGTTTATATTTTTATTTAAGAGTGTATATCTTTTTATATTGCATTCAAATAATGCAATACACAGTGGAAGCTGTTGTTCAATGTATTGTTTACCTTCAGCTATTTAATATACCCATACTCAAGTGCCAACTCCCTTGTAAGTTCTTGTACCTGTAGGGATTTTTTGAACTGAAACAATAGGCCATTTTCACTATTGCA